>NKZD01001783.1:0-31300 GCA_002370635.1 Metschnikowia cerradonensis
AATTGCCAATTCAATAACAAAGCTGACTCTGACCTTGAGGACCGTGATAGTTTTTCTTTCTGGCCTTCTTTCGAAATTACTAAGAGTGTCCTGCTTTCAAAATCACTAGGAGTGTCCGATTTTATCTTGCCAACCCTTGGTAGATTTTATTTTTAGCTATACTATGCCTAGCCATTGAGGGAATCGCATCCTGGAGCTCTTACTTTCTTTTAGCTTCAGGTTTGACTCTGTGTTCTACTAGACTCGCGTTTGCAGAAAATTTCGACCATAATGGGGGGTATCAGCCTAAAAATGAAGCTAAAAGCGACTCCAAGACTGTTAACCTCAAAACTATGCATGACCTTCTTAATCCTGCGGAAATTATTGGTAAATGAACTATAACCGCAAAGAAGCAGGCAATGAAAATTCAGAAAAAGTTAATGGGTGAACATATTGGTACCAATAAATACCTTGATGAGTGAGGTAAAAACTTAGTGAGAGTATAGAGACTCAGATTTGTGAAGGAATTATGTAAATACTTGTTTAAAATTTTTCATAACTCTTCATATTTGCATATTCTTCATATTCTGCCCTTATGTTTTTTCCCGCATCGTTTTCAGAACTCTTCATCATATTCCCAGCCATCTATTTTTTTTTGTCCATTTAAAAGAATTGGGAAGGGTGTTTTGCTGGCGAGGATTCTCCAAACAATAGGGCGCGAGTGCATAAAGGCTAAAGTTGCTAAAAAATGATCTGGCAACCCATTCTGCAGGAATGCTGGCTGGCTACTTCTATTACAAGCTATTTGTTTGTTGTGATACCTATTGTTTCCGAGACAATAGGAGATACTAAAAAGAATTTTCTTTAGGGAAAACAAGAATGTTTTCTCGTGGCCTGTACCTATATATATATATATAAATATAGGCGTGGGTCCACTTGTTGGAAAAAAAAACTCCATGAGATTATTTTACCTTTTTCTTGGTTCGTTTGTCGCTACCCCGGTTTGGGCTGCGGCAGTCTCCACCTCCAACGATCAATTGGTGCTCGCTGCAGAAAAAGATGGCAAATGGTACCCGTTATCCACCTTTCTGGCATTTAAAAAGGATAACAAAGAAAATTTTAAATTAATTTGGGACTCCACGGCCATGCCTACGAAGATTACCTCGGATGGAAACAAGTATGTTATTAATGGTTTTGAACTTGGTGTTTCAACAGATGGTTTTTTAGCTTTCATGGATCCCAAAACAACAAACGACAAATTCGTTTTTGATGATGCTGGTAAGTTGGTCAAAAATGAGTTGTATTTGTGCGGTACAAAACCTCGCTATGTTGTGGTGAACAAACGCCCAGATATGGATTGTTCTGAAGTTAATATCCACGTTAAGTTTTACGACAAAGATACTAGGAAGGTGTATTCCAAAACGGTGGGCGATGGTACTTACTCAGAAACTTCAAATGTGGGTCTTTCTAAAGACCCAAAGGCTCTCTTTGTCAACACTGTTGGTAAAGATGGGAAAAAATCGCAACCAATTTCAATGAGCTGCACGTTTAGTTCCTGTGACTTTTATTGGGCGTCAAGCAATTACCCAACTAAGTTCACTTGGGAAAACTCTCAGCTCGTTACCAAAATTAATGGTGAACTGAGTTATGTGTGCCTAATTCCAGATTCAATTGATAAAACGAGTTTGGACAAGCCTTGTGACCTTCCCATCAAAATTGATCTGAATAACAAGATTGAGAATCGGGAGCTTTACAAATGCGACTATTATCCGGGGAAACTTTTCTTTTCCGAAGCCGAGGGTTGTGAAAAGATAGATGTTTATTTGTTGCCTTATGACGGTCAAACTAATGGTGCAGTGCCTAACAATGCTGACTCAATCGATACAGCTGCAACGGGAGGTCAAAAAGAGGTGCAAAAAACCCCAAAATTCGACATTCCACCACCCCCGCATTCTCTCACCCTCCCAGGCGTCTTCCAAGTTGAGGTAAGTGGCTCTAAGGTTCCGCTCTCCTACAAGACACTTTCCAAATTCGCCAGTTACTTGGAATATAGCAGGCCGAATGACGCTCTCATTTCCCCTCCGATGTTCGAACATGATGGAAAAAACGCCGAGACCGAAGAAACTTCTACACCAGGGTTCATTTCATTTGAAAATGGCAGGGTTGCGTTTGGCGAAACTAAAAACCCAGCGGTATTTCAAATTGACGAGGCAGGAAAGTTGGACTATACGTTCTACTCGTGTTTCAAAAAAGAGTCCCCTAACACCCCTGAGTTATTTGCCACAATCCAAGAGTTCCCTTACACGACTTGTAACCCAGAGACGCTTTATTTCTTACCTAACGTTGAAAGCGAAACATTTCCACCGAGAAAAAAGAAAGGTCTGTCGGTTAGTGACCTGAGACAGTCTCAAAACAAAGAAGGAAAGCAAGAACTTGGTCGGCAGACAGGAAGTGCTCTATCCACAGACGGGAATTCGGATCCAAACGGACGTCATGTCCTTACGTTTAATCAAAAACCTGAAGACCTAGAGGAGGTTTTTTTCAACGGATCGCACTATATCAAGAAGAACGAAAAAAAAATTAACGAAGGATCTGAAGTGAATAAAACAAAAGAACCCTTAAACTTCAGGCCTGTTGCAAAGCCTCCTCGAACGTCTTCTAAGGAGAAAGCGTCAGTGGATCTTGATGGTACAGCCTCATCTAAGGACCTTGTTGTGAACCATCAGGAACCAAAAACGGAAGTTATAAGCCCAGAGATAAAGTTGAGACCTATACCTGAACCTCCAAAGTCTGATGGTGATGGGTCAGTGACTGATCCTAAGACACAAAAAACTCTTAACCAAACGACTGCATCAGAAAATTCAACTATACTGGAAACGCAAATCACTACGCCTGAAGACAATGAAGGTGATAATGTGGCAGAAAACGACATAGCTAAACCAAAGACATCTGTTGCTGGACCTAAAATATTCGTGCCTGTCTCTACGAAGCAGTTTGCTGAGTCTAAAGAAAAGTTTGTGCCCCAGGGAGAACTTGGACCGGAGCATGAAAAAGAAAGGTCTAAACATAAAAACAAAGGGCCTAAACATGACTTGAATTCTAGTCCTCAACCGAATTTCCCCAAGGTATGGCGCAATTCGACGAACAATTCCAGTGACTCAAAACCAGACTTCAAGGGTTCTGAGTCCAATAAAACGTTTGAGATCAAAGTGGATTCTTCCAAACCAAACACCAATAATGTGGAACCGACCAAGGAAACTTCTAAATCCCACAACAATGTTCCCGGATCCCATGTGGAACATTCACAGCTCAACAGCAATGATTCTGAAACAAATTTAGTGTCTTCAGATTCAAAGAATGGATCTTCAAGTGACGTCAAAATTTCACCAGTGGCTGGTTCTGAAATCAAAACTATGAACAATTCAAATATCTCAGCACTATCGGCCTTGGAATCTCACATGGAGAATCCCACCGTCTGCAATGAGTGTGAGTATAAAGAGTGTCAGCACAATGAGTGTCAGCATGCTTTCAAGAGTACGGTTTGGAAGACATATACTGACTACACCACTTACTGTGAACAGGCCACCACCATGACCATTACAAGGTGTGAGAAAGAGTGTGTTCCAACCACCATGACTGTTGATGCTGCTGCCACATTAACAGTGACTGGAGTTTGCATTGTTCCAGAGACTACGACAGTTGGACAAACTGCAAAGGCTCATTTGGAAGCGAAGGGAGGTTTTAGTAGTGGCAACCAGGAAGAGAAAGTTAAGGGGATGGAACTTCCAAGCCAAAATGTTGGTCAACAAGTTGATAACCGGAAAGGGGATTTCAAGCCAGGTCAGCCAGAACATGCACAGGGTAAGCCAAAAGCTACCAAGGCTAGTGAACCAAAAGCTACCAAGGCTAGTGAATCAAAAGCTACTAAGTTAATGGCTCAGAAAGCTAAAAATATTGACAATTCCGGAATTGCCAAAAACCCTCAACTGGTTAACAATGCCTTTCCAAAACCAACCACTGTACCCTTTGTCAATGCCGCTTCCAAGAATGCTATTAGGGCGGCATGTCTTGTGGGATTCGCAGCTTTGTTATTCTAGTTCCATGAAGGAACTCACACTTCGAAAGTAAACCCTTTATTTGGTTTTTTGTATTTTGTTTACTTATTGTTTGCTTGTTATCAACTGTATTGTTAGATTCTTGTAAGTACGTTTGTTACGTATTCGAAACTATATTCGTTGATGATTCCTCTGGTGATTCCTCTGATGATTCCTCAGCAAGAAAAATCGACCGCCATTAAGTAGTCTGCCGGAAGATAGTCGAATGGGTAGCCGAATGGGTAGCCGAATGGGCGTAGTAGCATTGGTTCCCGATTAACTGGGTACGTGAGCTCAATCCCTATGTGGGTTGTATTCCACCCATCTTGGATCTAATATCCCCTACCCCAGCCACGAGTCCATTTAATTGGCGGCCGGAAGGCCATGTTTCGGAGCTAATCCCGGTAGAACTGTGGAGCGGTTGTACGTCAATGTCCAGCTCGTACTGTAATTGTTTCGCCCTTCAGATGATGTATAGAACGTTTGCAGAGTACAGTTAAAACGTAGCCACGGCTTACCCCTTTTTGTCCCAAAATTTCCTCCACTTCCCCTAATTCGGACCTGTCTGTATAGTGTTTGAGACCGGCGTTGGGTGGGAGTAGTGTGAAGTACTCTTCAAAGGATTTTCTTTTGTGGGCGTAACTGGCTGATGTAGAAAACATTGCTGCCTTCGTATTGCGGTGGCATCAGAAGTTGATAATTGACAGGTGTCTCGGGGTACTCAATTTGGTAAGGTCCTGGGGGCTTCGAAGTGAGTTTTGGTCAAAGTTGGGAATTCCTAGCATCAGGAAAACCGGTTAAACAGTTTAGGTCGATATAGAATTGTTGGCCTTCTCGGAAACGAGTGTCCCTGTGTTTTCGGTCAAAATAATCCTTAGCTTTCTCGGAAGAGGCCTGGTGAGCCGCGATGGTTGTGGTGTAGATGCAATCAAGCATTACTGCAATGTCCACAGAATCACGGTGGTGGGATTAAATCACGGTGGTGGGATTGAATAGGAACGGGGAAATCGAAATGTAAGGGTGCCCACGGAAAGTATCCAAGGTCTAATTCGAATGGGGATTTCCCTTCAATCAACTTGAAAGGTTGAGCATTAAACACGTATTCTCCCACAGCTAAGAGAGACGACCAGTCTTGCTTTTAATGGATGGAAAGGCGAAGAGAAGTCTCAATCAATTTGTTCCGATTTTTCCCAAGGCTGTTAGATTGCTGATGTTGGGTAACCGAAAGGTGAGAGTCCACAGGAAGAACAGTCAAGGTAGACTGGGGCATTTCGCTTGTAAATTGAAGTCCACGATCTGATTGGATGGAAATGGGGAGACCGTGAAGCGGAAAGTAGGCGTAGTAACGGTGACCCCCCAAAGGGGACATAGTAGCATCGGTTCCCAATTAACTGGGCACGTGAGCTCAATCCCTATATGGGTTTTATTCCACCCATCTTTGATCTAACAGTTAGAGTAGTAGTCAGTAGTGTAGTAGTGTAGTAGTATAGTAGTCAGTAGTTAGAGTGAGTATTGTTGAACATGTGAGATGTCCTGACCCGTGTGTGCAGGTAGGGGTTATGTAGATTCTTTAACTCCAGCTCAGCTAGGAATGCTGGGGAATCAGGTGGCCCATAGAGTAACCATGGTTTAAGGTCTGGAGACCTCTTCTGACTATAAGATACGGATCTCATTGTTTCATCAAGATAGGTGAACACTTGAGTTGAAGTGTTTACTTCAGACATAGGCGGAGCCTCAATGTCTGTACAAGGAGATCTGGTGGGTCTGGATCTGGGAGCCATCTTGGTATGTCTCCCTAGGTAGAGATGTTTGATTAGTTAACTAATGAAAGGTGTGGCGAAGACCTCATTATATACATGGGAGTCGGCCTTCACTGACCCTTGGTTGTCAGGACAACCAAGGGTGGGGAAACTAGTAGCGACGTGCCCTGCAAGCCTAGGGCGCCGTGCGCGCTCTTATTCGGTGCTATTTTCCAACAGGTTATAGGAGTGTGGAACAAAGTCAGTGGGTGCGGGTGGAATGTTACGCACTATGAAGATCAATGAAGGTGTGAATCAGTAAGGGTGTGAGGGTCGCAATCGCAGTGAAGTCGCAATCGCGGTGAAGTGTGAAGGTGTGAGGTTAGATCACAGTGAGGGTGAGAATGAGAGTCGAGTGAGGGTGGGGTCACTGCGAATGATAGAGACTGAGACTGAAGAAGAGACTGAAGAGACTCAAGAAGAGACTCAAGAAGAGACTCAAGAAGAGACTCAAGAAGAGAATCATAAGCATAGAGAGTGAAGGAGTGAAGGAGAGGAGAGAGATTGCAAAGAATAGAGAGTGAGGAAGATTGTAGAGATGAAGAGATGGAGTGAAGAGTGAAGAGTGAAGAGAAGGAAATGAAGAGAAGGAAATGAAGAGTGAAGTAAAGGTAAGTGAGCAGGGTAACTCAATGAAAACTCAGGTCTAATAATGTATTGCTTAGAATGTTTTGCCAGGAACTGTTTTACCAGGAACTATATTGCATCATAGGACTAACTGTAATTATTTATGACTGACTGACTATAATTATGACCGACTATAACTATGACTGACTATAATTATGACCGACTATAATTATGACTGACTATAATTATGACTGACTATAATTATGACTGACTATAATTATGACTGACTGTGTTAGATCCACTATAGGTTGGAAACTACGTATAGAGGCATTATAAAGCCTACGACATCCGATCCCAACAATGGCAATTGCAAACGCCGTATTACAGGAATGTATCACGGGAATGTATTATAGGAATGTATTGAATGTATTATAGGAATGTATTGAATGTATTATAGGAATGTATTGCTACCACTCCAGTCTTGGGTATACCAGGTTTGGGAACACCAACATGTTTTTCCTTTTTTTTCCCTTTTTTTTCCTTTTTTTTCCGTTGGTGGCAGTGTATGTGACGCCATTCGAAACACCATCCACTTGGATATTTTGATGCTTGCTAGGTTGTAAATCTATCTGTACTGGTCGTCGAAGCATTCTCCATTCTTCCAAATAGGACTATGAATACTGCTGACACTGCTGGTGAAAATTGTTTACCAAGAGAAGAAAAACCAAGAGATGTACTTCTTGTGTCCTGGTGAAGTAGGAACACGTACATGCAAAGAAGGTACACCAGAAGAAAGATTTGGCTGAAGATTTGGTAGAAGATTCAGAGCGTAATGAAATGGATAATGTTGAACTCACATCCATTAGAGCTTAGTCAGTAGTCAGTAGTCAGTAGTATGGAGTGGTCGGCAATTTATTAGTATAGAGTTAGTAATCAGTAGTAGTAGTAGTAGTAGTCTGTAGTAGTAGTAGTAGTAGTCTGTAGTAGTGAGTAGTAGTAGTAGTAGTAGTGGTAGTAGTAGTAGTAGTAGTGGTAGTAGTAGTAGTAGTAGTGGTAGTAGTAGTAGTAGTAGTGGTAGTAGTAGTAGTGGTAGTAGTGGTAGTAGTAGTAGTAGTAGTAGTAGTAGTAGTAGTAGTAGTAGTAGTGGTAGTAGTAGTAGTAGTAGTAGTCTGTAGTAGTCTGTAGTAGTGAGTAGTAGTAGTAGTAGTAGTAGTCTGTAGTAGTAGTAGTCTGTAGTAGTGAGTAGTAGTCTGTAGTAGTGAGTAGTAGTCTGTAGTAGTGAGTAGTAGTGAGTAGTAGTGAGTAGTAGTCTGTAGTAGTGAGTAGTAGTAGTCTCTAGTAGTAATAGTAGTAGTAGTAGTAGTAGTGAGTAGTGAGTAGAAACTGTTAGACCCATATAAGAATGAAAGTCACGTGCCAGTCACCCGGATCAGTACTAATAGGTCAATCTATTCAGCAGGTATCACCCAATACATACCCACTGAAGCCGAGCTTGGTGTTCTCTGTGACCAATCAGATCGTGTTCCTCAGGCTCGAAGCATTTGAACTCGATTTCTCCGAGTCAGCTCGTCGTTTCTACGTCCCTTTTTAATTGCTCTCCTGCTGAATATATATAAATATGAATAAAGTTTCAATTGGGAATACATGTACTAAATAACCTAACAAGAGTTTTATAGTAGTATAGAACAGAATATAGTTGTGATACCGAAGCAAAAAAATCAGTGTATTACATCCGAATAGTATAGTACATACCAATTAGAATAGTGTGGAGTATTATAGAGCATTAGCACTGAGTACTTAGTGAGAGCCGTACGTCAGTGGTGGTAGTCAGTGGTAGTATGGAATTAGTAGTCAGTATTCAGAAGTGGTAGTAATGCTGGTATGGAATTAGTAGTCAGTATTCAGAAGTGGTAGTAATGCTGGTATGGAATTAGTAGTCAGTATTCAGTGGTGGTAGTACTACTGGTATGGAATTAGTAGTGATTAAACAGTACTAATAAATCAAGTGGCTAGTTCTTAGACCGGAACAGACCCAAGGACAATGGTGTCAACCGAATATACTTGTACAACAACATACAAGCCACAAGGTTGAACACTCCATACACACACAAGAATCCCATGTTCCTCCACACGTACGAGTACTTGATCCCAAAGGTGTGGATGTACTCATCAGCTACTGAATACGCACAGTAACCACAATTAACCGTATCGTTGGGATTCACAAGGTACCCTGGATGCAGTCCCAAGAAACTGGCCATATATTCCAGACATGTCTGGCCCGAGGGAGGAGTAATGAAGGAGAGCTCGTTTGGCGAGCACGTGACTGGTCGATTGTGTACCATGGATGCCACTGAGTTCTCAATCACATATGTAAATGGACTCAACTTATACATGAACGTCCAGAAGTTCGGCATCTGAGATTCTGGCTGGATGATCCCCGAAAAGAGGTAAATGAACATGTAAAAGAACGTAAACAACATCAGTGCTGACTCCATGTTGGGTGCAAAATAAACAAGCATGAGTCCGAATGTGATGTTGAAGAATTGCAAGAAAATCACATAGGTGAGGATAAATACCCCGGCATGAGATGCTGAAGTATTGGCTTTGGTGGGGAAATAGACACACACTGCCATGATTACCGCTGTGAATATAGTAGATGGGATTTCATTCAAAAATTGCGACATCACCATACTCCACCATCCATAGGTATTGCACATTCTCTCTCTTCCTTCATACACGTCTCTTTGTTCCAATGCTTGTGCCTGGATCAGCATAATCAATGGGTAGCTCATGACCGTGGCAATGTAAGCACAGAAGAGGCTACTCTGGAGTCCTTGAACTGTGTTTTTGAGCCCATAATAGGTGAACCCAATATACAACCCAATCACCACCATCATCGACGTCTTGGAGATGAAGTAGTCGGGGTTTCTCCAGAACGATAATGCTGTGCGCCACGTGACGAGCTTCATTTGGTAGAGACTAGACGTGGGGTGTGTTTGGACCAAATCAGTAGGCGCAGAATCCTCCATTGGCGGCGGAGGTTGTTTCTGCATAATATTCTCAATCTCTCTCATGGTAGTCTTTTTCTGTTCCGAATTCTCCCACACTTCAAACCAGTCCTTTGTAGCAACGGCCGTTGCACCTGCTCCAATAACTTCAAGAATATATTCAGCAGGGTTTTCATGGGCCTGACAAACCCTTCCTCCATTTTGGGAGAAGTAGTCCAAGACTTCCTTGGAGTTGGACCCGATATTACCAAAATAAACGGTTTGGCCTCCTTTCTTTAAAAGTAACAACCGTTCGAATTCCTCAAATAATGTTGCTGAGGGCTGGTGGATCGTGCACATAATGGCCTGGCCTGCCTTGGCCAAATCCTTAAGAACTTGAACAATTGCTGTGGAAGATTGTGAGTCCAAACCAGAAGTAGGTTCATCCAAAAAAAGAAGAAGAGAGGGTTTGGCCACGAGTTCGGTTCCAATGGTAAGCTTCTTTCTCTGCTCCACATTAAGTCCTGAGCCTGGAATACCCACCATGGCATCGGCATAAGCTTCCATATTCAAAATGGAGATGATTTTCTCCACATATTCCATCTTCTCGTGCTCAGGAACCAGAGAGGGTTGCCGTAACCGAGCCGAGAATTGAAGGGCTTCACGAACTGTGGCATTGGACAAATGAATATCCTGTTGCTGAACAAATCCAGTCCTGCGTACAAACGTCAGGTCTAATTCCTTTCCATTCACTAACATATCGCCCGTCACCACGCCCACATCAATTCTCTGGCTTAGGATATTGAGGAGGGTCGTTTTTCCTGCACCTGATTCTCCCATTAATGCAGTCAACAGTCCAGGCAAGCAGAACCCCGAAACAGAGTCTATGAGCTTCCTTTCGGCTCCATCGTATGGGATCACGTAGTCGATATTCTTCCACACAAACGTATCGCTGGATTCCAAGCCAGATAAACTCTTGGCTGGAGTTTTTTCCGTCTCAAAATTGGGTCTAGGTCCAGATTCTTCATCCTTGGAGTTCATTTCGTCCGGTTTAAGTGCAGAACTCTTGGTGCCTCTCAAGAAAAAGAGCCGGTCAATGCCCCCAGCTACCGGACGGTTGAACTCGAATCCAAGACACAAAACAAAAAGGAAAAAGACTATGAAACCAATCATAATGCCAAAATTTCTCCATACGTGCGTATAGGAGTATTCATAACTGAGGGAGATGTAGCGATCTCCATCCACCCAAGTCTGGCCTTCCACGGACCCTACGAAGTCGCAAACAACACTGGCAGAACCGAAAAGACCCGAATATTCTGCTCCACGTGGCACTAAATAACTAGCACTGCATGTCATGTTCCTATTGTGGAATTCGGTGGTCAACATGGCCTCAAACCCATAGCGAATAGGGTTAATATAAGAAATCCACTTGAACCACGGGTGCATGGCAGGTGGAGGAATCATATAGGCCGAGTACATCACACACGCCAAAATGAAGAGACTGGCCACAGCATTGGCCCGCGTCACGTTCTTATTCCAAGCAGCAATGGATTTGAAGAGGTAGTTCATGGAGATGGACACCAAAAACTCAAACAACAAGAAGATAAAGAACTTGCCTGGTTGACGATCGAGATTGGACAAGAAATAGAGAATCATACAAAATCCCACATTGATTATCAACGACACCGGAATCGTGCATAGAGACTCAGCTAACGCAAATGCCGATGGGTGGTAGAAATGGTAGCTTTTTTGTTTCATCAAAATCGGCCGGGACGCAAATGTATTGGACATTTCTGCCATACCAGTAAGTGACATGAACAAAGTAGCTCCATACATTACACCACCCCTTGAAAATGCTCCACCCACATTATCGTTGGTATTATAGAACACTGAGCCCACCACAAGTGCCTGAATCATGGTGGTGCTAATTTGGATGAACGTATAAGCTTTATCATTGCGCATATTCTGATAAGACCGGATAGCACAAGTTTTGATTTGCTGGAAGTAATTGGTCACATAGCTGGATTGTAGTCTTTGTTGGTTTCCCCTTTGCTGTCTCATGGCCAGTAAGAAATGGTCTTTTTTGGCTCCTCCACTTTGGGTCTGATTGTACTGTTCAATTTCCTGTAGCAAAGTCGAGTACTCTTGCGAATTGAGCCAATATTGCTGGAACTCCTCTGCTGTTTGAGGCACTTTATTCTCCATACCCTGATAAGCTTTTCTTCCATTGGGGTCTGTGACTGCAGTCAAAAACTCAGCTGTGGTTTGTCTGGGAGGACACTCGTAGCCCATATTCTCAAAGTAAGCCTTTGCTTGACCCACAGGTCCAAAGTAAACCTGTTTGCCCAGGTAAATCACCGTGACTTTATCAAAGGTATCGTAGACATTTTCACCAGCCTGATAGATTGTCACCAAAGCAGTTTTCCGGAGTAAATTGGTACTGAGTCGTATAACTTGAGCATACTCCAATGCAGTCGAAGCATCCAAGCCTCGAGTTGCATTATCCCAACAGTACACACTGCCCTCACATGCCATAGCTTCAGCAATGGATACTCTCTTGCGCTCTCCGCCTGAAATTCCTCTCACGTAGTCATTGCCTACCTTGGTGTTATAGGTATGTCTTAATCCAAACACCGTGGCAAACATATCTCTGGTGAAGTCGATGTACTCCTGCTTGGACATGCCATTGACTCTGGTGCTGGGGACTTTACATGCAAGAGCAAAGTCGAGGGTTTGTTTCACAGTCAAGTGAGGGAAATGAACGTCGAGCTCAGGGTTATAGATCAATTCTGCGGGAAACCGTTTAAGTACTTCTTTTTGTGAAAGCCCATCGTAATTGACCTTTCCACTGATGCCTGTGTACATTGAGCGGTCCGTGCCGCTAATGGCCCTTAAAAATGTAGAACACCCTGACCCAGGACGACCGAGAACCAAGAGCATTTCGCCACTATTGACCAAACCAGCAAAACGGTCCAAAATTGCCCGGTCGGGGTTCCGGTTGGCTTCACGGAGTTTCTGGTACGCAAAGTATGGACCCTTGAAAAGATCTCCAATTGTTGTCATGAAACTATAGGCCTCATCTCTTCCGTACACAGATAAGTCCTGGAACGAAACACCCAGATGCCTCAATTGAATGCTTTGTTCCTGTGCAAGAGCGAGGAAATTGCGCAATAGCTTCTCCCAGTCGAAATCATCATCAATCACGAGTTTCGTGTCTAAAAATTGCTTCTCAGATAATTGCCTGGACAAGAGCTCTAAGTTAGTAAGCATATCGGCGGTATCGAAGGCCTCTGCGTCCAAGTTTCGAATAGACGTGTCACTGGACGTGTGTGAGTTCAGGTCCATGGTAATTTTTTTTTTGGAGGGGGGGACTTAAAAATTTGGGGACTTAAAAATGTTGGGAGGGGGGAGACCCTGGCTTTATAGTGTTTGACTGCTAACAAATGGTTGCGCACAGTAAGCACACTAATACTAAGGATGTGCGACAAGCGCGACGCATAATCTCGATCATGCACCTGTACCGTACCACACTACTAGGGGAGGGCACGATTGACAGCCCATTTGGTCCTGCATATGTATTTTATTAGAATGGGTTAGAGTGTATTTGGGGGATACTTACTATAGACTTACTATAGTGGGGGGATGTGGAGGATGTATGGAGAATGTATGGAGGATGGATGAAGAATGGATGTATGGATGGGTCTGTCTGCAGGAGGCGACGTGCTACCTGGACCTCAGTCCGATTTGCAGCAGTTGGTCTGCCGTGCATGCATTAGTCCAACGCGCCGAAATCGTCCAAAGAGGGAACGTCCTGGATACCCAAAAACCCTGAATGCCCAAAAACCTGAATGCTCAAAACCTGAATGCCAACCGTACATTCCACTTGAAACAAAGCTCAAACCAATTCCGTGACTGAAAAGAATTTGTCCGTGAAAACGTGATCTTGTTTGGGCGGTAAGCGTAAGCGAAAGTGCGCGGAAACACGTGACGCTTGTTGATGTAACTCTAGGAGCAGGCACATAACGCTTAGCTCAGGTGCAGTTTGTGCGTCATAGAAGAAGCGAAAAGGCAGCTGCACAAGGGTCCTAAACTCCTTATGGTGTGCAAGATATGTGTAAGTCTAGACGGAAGAAATATACTACAGTATGGTTCTTGTGTGCAGTACCAACATTATACAATCCAGTTTCTATACAGTCCAATCCCTTTGCCAGTGTAGACTACTCCTTAGCCGTAATGGGTATATAGAGAGGTTGGTAGATGCTTAATAAGCATACTGTTAAAGAAGGTGTTGTATACAGGATAGATGATTTGTGCCTGCAGATAAAATACGTCTTGCGGAACGGGGTACTCACCTTCAGTGGTGGTGCATGCAGCATGGCGTAATGTATTGATGACAAATACGGCTGCGCATGCAACATCCATACTTCCCATGAATCCCTGAAACACATTTGAAACATCTCTAAAGCAAAGTTTCGCGAAACCCTAGGGCTAGCCATGCGGGGGTGCATGCTTTTGTACACCAAGGCTATACGTCTATATAAGGGTGACTATCCCCACTTTTCCCACCATTCCCACCATATCCAGAGGCTGCAATTTTTTTTTTTTAGGATCCCAGATGACTGACCCCTGATTCAAAAAGATACAGCCAACCTGGAAGTAGAATCAGAATTCATTGTCTTTGACTCACCTCTCACTCGCCCCCAGACCACCTCAGCCAATCCCCAACGGGATCTAGTTGGTTCAGTCAATCAGAAGTGAATGATGGCTCTGGTCATTTAAACATCACCTCAAAATCAAAATTGTCAGCCATCCTCATATCTTGGTCCATGATCCTTACTCAAGACCACATCTTGGCTACAGATCTATTGGCAGTCAGCACCATTAGAGTTTTCATCATCACAGTTGTCATGTCTCGAACTAGCTGCTATATGAAGCTTCTGTGAAAGGTGACACTGATGGAAACCAAAAAAAAGGAGAGAGAATTCCATTTTTTAGTTGTTGTATCAATAATGAGTTGTCAGAACTTGTTAGGTTCTTGTTACATCAGGACAACTCTGTTTACCATGTTCATTCGCGGATGATTCATAAAGGGGAGGAATCTGAGGTGCTTATATGACTGTTTAAGAAAAGGTGCGTACTGGTAGCAAATCGGGGAGCGGGAGCTAGTGTTGAAAGGGAGAGCTCAGGCCAAGTGTATGTATAAGGACTTGTTGAGCTGATTGATAGAGGGAGGTCCCCTTACCCAGAGGATGCCTGTGGGATAGTGAGCAGCAGCGATCTTAGGGGTGTAGTAAGAAGGTCCGCTAAAGAGAAAGGTTTTGGCATTAGTTTCGTAGTTTCAGTTTTTGGACTGAAACTTGTGATGATGGAGGGTCGAGACGTCTTCATGACAAGTTGTTTGACGGAGTTTTGAGGTTCACTGAAAGGCTCAGTTGATTGGAGTTGCAATTCGTAAATAACTGTTTGGAGTTGCAATTCGTAAATAACTGTTTGGAGTTGCAATTCGTAAATAATTGTTTGGAGTTGCAATTCGTAAATAATTGTATCTGAAGTGATTTTCTTTCAAAGCCGAAGAAATTCAGTCTTTTGATCGGTTATACCTTCCGTAAGTGCTTGACTTGAGTAGAGTTATAATCCAAAGATTTCTGTATAGGTCGAAGTGCAAGGTAATTTGGATGGGATAGAATGCGTAAGTAAGCTGCAGGCGCGGGCGGCGTGGGCGGCGTGGGGTCAATTAATCCCATTGTTTTAAAAGTGTCACTTGGTGCGCATGGTTGATGTTAACGCCAAGACTCATTCCCGGGGCCAGGAGGAGTACCCTTTGGATCGTGAGCTAAGGTGTAAGGGGTGAAGGCGTGAGAGGCGTGAGAGGCGTGTAAGGGGTGAAGGCGTGAAGGCGTGAAAGGCGGGGGTAGGGACGTATCTGGGTCAGAAACTGGATGGTGGGTCTAACAAGTATATTGATAGGGTATAGTAGTACAGTAATAAAGGTATTGTTATGTCGTTTGAGATGAATACATTTATACCTAAATGATACTATGTTCGTTGATGGATACTCAAGACGAGGAACCGGAGTGGCTTATATAACTTTAGGAGAAAAAGTGGCATTCGAAAAACTCACCTGTATAAAACAAATGGTAAGGATTGTTTTAGAATATTGACTCGGCGTTTACAATGGCCATTATTACGACCTGTTAACGCGTGGATGGAAACTGACAAAGGAGTCACACGTATGGAGCGGCTAGCGATAATATGCAGGTCGACGGACGAGTCGCCGGGCCGCGCGAGAAAAGATTCTCAGCGACCTATAGAGAAGGGAGTTCTTTTCAACCTATGTTTTAGTATATATTGATATACAGGGATATGTAAGTTGTACCTTACAAGACCAAAGTGCGATATGTGCTGAAGTGGGTGAAGAGTTTTCACCCACCAGTTTCCTGCACATAATGCTATCACTGGTCTGCATACAACACATCGGCGAAGTACCTTGACTCCGTACATGCTAGGTACTTGTTGACAGTTCTTCCGTAGGGTCAAGTGCTGGGGTGGACTGGATCCAAATCTTATTCAATAAACGTAAGTCTGAAAATTAACACGACCTGAAAGAGTAGGGTTCATAGTCCATCTATATGCAGGGATCTTCTTTGTAGATTACTTTAACACCAAATTGAACATTTATGGTAGGTACATTAGGAGGGCCTTTTTAATAACCAAGGAATACAGGTCAATGTATATTACTGAGGACCTTTTTAATAACCAAGGAGTACAGGTCAGTGTATACTACTGAGGGCCTTTTTAATAACCAAGGAGTACAGGTCAGCGTATAGTACTGAGGACCACTGATAGACCACTGATAAAGTTCATAGTCTCATCAAGATAGGTAAATACTTGAGGAGTTACACGAGAGCTGTTTCTGGTGGCTGTTTCTGGTGGCTGTTTCTGGTGGGTCTGGGAGAGCAGAGGACAGAGACCAGAGGACAGAGACCAGAGGACAGAGACCAGAGGACATTTTGATATATTCCTCTTGGACGATATTCTGATTAGTTAACGTTAACTAACACTAGGATTGGTAGGAAAAATCCCTACGAGCACTAGAATTGAGTATTTAGTGTTGGTGAATTCTACTAACAAGGGTTAGCTTAGGCTCAGGCTCAGGCTCAAGCCATACCATTCATGAGTATGACATGGTGTGAAGGTTCGTATTCAAGGAGACTTGAATATTGGGCGCTAAGCACCATACAAGTGGGTGTATGTGGTATGCCCACGCTATGGAGAACTCCTGATTAGGACTTCTCCGGGCCACTGTTTCACATCGGCAATGTGAAATATTGCGATGTTGTGATGTTGTGATGTTGTGATGTTTCACATCCGCAATGTTTCACATCCGCAATGTTTCACATCCTGAAGGCCGGCTGTTTCAAGAAATCCCTCAAGGGTTACCCGAAGCAGCCAGGAAGTATATAAAACTAGCAGGTTCGCGTGATAAAATTTTTTCCCCAGGGATCCATCTAAGGCATATTATATTATTCGAATATACAACTGATATAACTTTCTGTAAAGATATTGGATTAGTTATCTAATGAGAGTGTAGTGAAGGCCTCATTATATATATGGGAGTCGGCCTTCACTGACCCTTGGTTGTCAGGTTGTCAGGTTGTCAGGTTGTCAGGACAACCAAGGGTGGAGCAATTAGTAGAGACGTGCCCTGTTCGGTGCTATTTCCCAACACTCCCTCTGAAGGACAATTATTCTCCCATCAGTCCTAATTCAAGCAACCTAGTGAATGGAGGGACTTGGTAAGGGGTTTCGTAAAGATGTCTGCAACATTGTCAGATGTCTCCACATATTCCAAAGTCACATTGTTGTTTGTAATTATGTCCCGTATGGAAGACACCTTCACCATGATATGTTCCGATCCTTCGTATTTCATTAAAAACCTTTTGCCGTCTTGATTGCTGATGTGCTACCACATAGAAGCTCAATATTGAAAGTGGACTCAATTTCGTCCAACAAATTCTCAACCCAAATTGCCTCAAGCAGGGTAGTTAAAGCAAATAATTCCGCGTTAAGGGTTGAGCCTCAATCACTGGATACAGCCTATTAGTATAGATAACAATGTATACTATAAGTATGTATAGTATGTATAGTATGTATAGTATGTATAGTATGTATAGTATGTATAGTATGTATAGTATGTATAGTATGTATAGTATGTATTGTTAGATCCACCATAGGCAGGGCCCTGCCTATGAGGTACTATGAAGCCTCTCAGTCCGATTGTTACAATGGTGATACGGCGTTTGGCCATCTATACACGAAGTGCTCCGATGGCTCCTTTCGAATATTCCAGAAGCAATACTTCTATTGTTCTGGTAGAGAGTTTTCCGGTAACACGTTTCTCTCAAAGGTATATAAGCCACTCCGATTCCTCTCTTGAGGAACCATCAACGAATACAAGAAGTTAGGCATAGATGTATTAAAGAACATAACATGTATACTAGTATAAGTATGTATACTAGTATAAGTATAGTATGTAGTAATAGTACCGAGTCCATTGTATGAGGTCGTGTGGCCTGGAGAACCGAGAACCGTAGCAGATGTCTAGGGGGTTGTCTAGAGGAACCAGCAATCACTGAATAGGGGAAGCATGAACCATAGACCTCCAATCGATCTTGGTATCTTGGTGCTACTATATTGGAATATACCTGATACCTGATACCTGCGATTGACCGGGCTCAAAACCATTATTATTGGAAAACATGGGGGTGTTTAGTTGTTGACTGTTTGATATGCCATTATATATGAATACATAGCCTATTATAGTCTATTTTGCTGGTCTACCATCTGGTATGACGTCTCTTACTATATACAAGACTCTCCACTTGGAAATGAGAGATGGATTTTAGTGTGACGCTGACTCTGGCTAGTGGTCTGACTATGGATCGTGGTCTGGATCGTGGTCTGGATCGTGGTCTGGATCGTGGTCTGACCATGGTTGGTGGTCTAACCATCGCTAGTGGTTGATTGTCTCACCTTGATAGTCTGAAGCAGTTTGCTAAAACCTTTCGAATTATTCTAATCCTCGGTAGTTCGTTGCTTGAAATATACTCAATAGTCACAGATGGAAATCTGACATCAAAGGAGACTCACCACTGAACCTAGCATTTCGCAAGCAGTCATTCATACCGACATATCGAGACGTCAGCAAATCATTGTCTCATTGTCTCTTGTCTCATCGTTTCATCGTCCATGGTCCATTAACTCAAACCCTCTATCCTCATACCGAAACTTCATTCTCTTTAAACGTCACTCTTACCATTCTAGATTGACACATGTAAATGGCCCATTCTCAAAATTCCCTAGTTCAACTATTCTCTATCACACTGACACACGTAACGACTAAGTCTGACTCATAATATTAGTTCAACACATTTATAGTGTTAATAGTCTTTAGTGTCACCAGATAATTCCAATACCAACTCATCTCTAGCCTCATATTTTTAGCCTCAAATTGCTCTAGTTCCAACTTAAACTAGTCTCACCTCAAATCGACCTTACCTTAACCTCCTCAACCTCCTTAACTTCTCTTAACCTCAAATTAGCCTCAAGAAACTTCCATTAATCAGTCCTCCTCAACTTGTCATCAGACTCATACTCAATAAACCTCGTTCAGCTTCAGTAACCCAGCTCAATTCTAGTATCAAGGTCAACTCAACGTCAACATTACTTCGGTCACCTCACTGAACCCACCAACTTCAACTATCACCAACTTCAACTATTATTAGTCCAAGATAAGCTAACCTCAGTAAGCTGCAGCACCCTCAATCTAGATCTAGTCAACGCAGCTCTAGTCATAAGGTAAACCTCAACCACATCCAGTCATAAGGTACGGAAGCTCGATGAACCTCAGTAAGTTCAACCAGATATAATACCAAGGTAACTAAGGGTAACTGAACCTCACTAAACCTTATATATCCCTGGTCTCCCACTTCCTTGAGCCCGGTCAAGTTTGATATGCTCGGTTGACCTCGGTGAACTTCGGCAACTTCGAATTAACTAGTCCCCACTTCCTCAACTTAACCTCGGTAAACCTCGGTAAACTTCGCTTAAGCTCCAATTAGCCAGGGGTTCGCAAATTTACCTAGGTAAACCTCGGCGAGTTTGCTTAGAAATACTTAGGATTCTCCCTGAACGACTTCTTGGTCCACTTAGGCACCAAGTGCACACTCTTCCGGTACCCCTTGACCTTTTTGTCAAAAGTGGTGTACTTATCCTTGGGATCCATTTTCGATTGCTTGGGCAAGGCGAACTTGAGGTAGTCAATTTTCTTGTAGCCGGTGGAATTGGAGTGGGGCATTTTTAAGGAGTTGTAGAGGACATCGATGTTATGGTCGACGAGCTTCATGCGGGAGCGCAAACGATTTTTCTGGGGAGGCGAGAGACGAGGGGCCCTTTTCCAGAGGTAACCGCCTGAGGCAACGAGAGACGATTTGAAGGCTCCAAACATGGTGTGGTTGAGAAGAGGATGTAATTTTCGCGTGATGTTGAGTCGAGGACATCAGTACACCCTACATGGTTGAGAGAGATTGAATAAACATCTGTACACCCGACACGCGACACGCGACATTTAACACCGGTACACCCGATATTTGAAATTTCACATTTGACACCGGTACACCCGACATTTATCCGCTAAAAAAAGACAACATTAGTGTAATCCCCAAAACCAGTACACCCGACATACGACACATGACACATGACACATGACACACGACACACGACATTGTCACCTACGCAAGTATTCCTTTCATTCTATGAAACATCCAGCTGTGCCTGCTATATGAGTCACTCTGTTGGATTGGCGGTCAGTAGCAGAAACGGGACTATTTTGTTCGGTATGTGAAGTACTCTTTATTGTTGAAAAGTGAGCAATGAATGATCATTTCAGAAAACGAAGGCGAACATTCATGATAATCTTAGTGTTAGATCCAAGATGGGTGGAATCCAACCCAAATAG
This sequence comes from Metschnikowia cerradonensis, assembly GCA_002370635.1. Taxonomy (NCBI): domain Eukaryota; kingdom Fungi; phylum Ascomycota; class Pichiomycetes; order Serinales; family Metschnikowiaceae; genus Metschnikowia; species Metschnikowia cerradonensis. Next base: position 20,444 of record NKZD01001783.1, read on the forward strand.
GGATTGAGCTCACGTGTCCAGTTAATCGGGAATTAATGCTACTACGCCCATTCGGCCACCCCTTCAACTACCCCTTCAACTACCCCTTCGACTACCCCTTCGACTATCTTCCGGCAGACTACTTAATGGCGGTCGATTTCTCTTACTGACGTTTCATCAACGATTATAGTTTCGAATAGGTAATTAACGTGCTTACAAGAATCTAACACCTAGAGTGTGCTATACTTACCTCTTGATTCTATACTTACCTCTTTAAGTTGGAGAAGGAATTTTGAAGAAAATTACTGACCATGTGTTCCTTCCAAGGAATGATATTTTTTAAGGCCTTTGAAAATTGTCTTAAAGGACTTTCTTGATTCTTATAATGGATTATCTTTGAGACCTGATACTTCATGAAAATTTAGAACAATTGTTCTTTTTCAGGGCTAATTTTTTATACGGGCTTTATTATTGTTTTAACGCCTGGTTGTTTTGTGATTTATTTTGTGATTTGTGATGGAAGGAGGCTTCTTATAGAAGCTTCAAAGGAGTGAAGAAGGAGTCTTTGAAGGAGTCTTTGAAGGAGTCTTTGAAGGGGCATTTGAACGAGCATTTGAACGAGCATTTGAACGAGCATTTGAACGAGCATTTGAACGAGTCTTTGAATCATCGTAGGTGGGAATTTACCTATCAACATCTTATTCACAATACAACACTCTCAGTCTCAATCCAAAGCGGCCATACATTTATGTCTCCTAATTCTACGGTATAGAGATTCAGTTCTTTACTTGCACCAAAATTTGGCAGAGAATGGTGGACTTTACAGCCAATAAACTTCAGGCATTTTCTATGCATCCATTGTCTCTCAGAAAGTTGAGAGTTGAATCGAAAATTGAATTGGTTTTGGCAAATTCGAAGCTACATAGGACTTTGCCGTAAAGCCCAAACTGCTTGGAGTGCCCATAGCTAACTATTGGCAGGATCAGGATTTCCTGCAAATATGGCGAAAGAGATCATTCCAAGCCTTACCAGGTACTACCCCGAAACTCTGTTGAAATTTTAGCTCCGGGAACATGGGGTACCCCTTGCTTAATCACACTGGCATACTTACCTTTGGTGGAAACTTTTAACAGAGTTCCAGAAATCTATATAAGATGGAACTCTGGTTCATATCGTTCATATCCTGTTAGAACTTGTGCAGGACTGTGCGGAGATATGTAAGACAAAGTTTATATCAGTTGTTGTCAACATACGGAGTCAATGTACTTCGTACTGTGTGTTGTATGCACACTAGTGATGTACTATGTGCAGGTCGTGTAGAACTTTGGTCTTTTAAGGCACACAACTTACATATCCCTTGTATATTAATATATACTAAAACATATATTGAAATATACTCATGAGTGGTATGGTTTGAGGCTGAGCCTAAGCTAACCCTCGTTAGTGGAATCCACCAACACTAAATACTCAATTCTAGTGCTCGTAGGATTTTTCCTAACATATCCTAGTGTTAGTTAACAATCAGAAGATTGTCTGAGATGAACATACCAAGATTTTCTATACTTCCAGACCCACCAGAAACAGCCACCAGAAACAGCTCTCGTGTAACTCCTCAAGTATTTACCTATCTTGATGAGACTATGAACTTTATCAGTGGTCCTCAGTACTATACGCTGACCTGTACTCCTTGGTTATGAAAGGTCCTCCTGATGTACCTACCATAAAGGTTCAATTGGTGTTAAGTAATCTACACCTCGTTATCCTGTATACAACAACTTGTTAGGGCTTATGTAATCATTCATATTGTATTGGTTTGTTTAATTTTGCTAGTGTGGTTTGAATCGTTCTGATGAGGTGGTTTGAATTATTCTGTCTTCTTGGTTCGAAACATTTTGCCACGCTGCTTTGAATACTTTTGAAAAACACTGAAACAAGGTGAACGCGCTCAGTATCCCCAATGGCTTGCAGGGATAGCGCGGTAACAAGCACCAGTTCTTCATTTCACCAGCTCTTCATTTCACCAGTTCTTCATTTCACCAGTTCTTCATTTCACCAGTTCTTCATTCCACCAGTTCTTCATTTCACTTATGGTTATTACAACCGCCGGTAATGTGAAGGTGGAGCTCCCATATATATAAAGGAGTCTGGACCATATCCATCCTTATGAATAACTCAATCAAATATTATCTGTCTGGGGCATACCAAGATTGCCTCCAAAAGGCATACCAAGATGCATCCAAAGACCAGACCCACCAATATTCCAATGGACACTGAAAATTCTACATCTTCCTCTTCTCTGCGGGAGTTGAAGTAAACACTCTTAAAGTGTTTATATATCTTGATAAGACTATGACGACAGTGTTCAGAAGAGGAGTACGGTGTCCAGAAGATGAGTACAGTGTTCAGAAGATGAGTACGGTGTCCAGAAGATGAGTACAGTGTCCAGAAGATGAGTACAGTGTCCAGAAGATGAGTACAGTGTCCAGAAGAGGAGTACGGTGTCCAGAAGATGAGTACAGTGTCCTTCAGTCAATGTCCACTGGATATCACACATGGTTAATCTATGGTCCACCTGGTGCCGTAACTATGATTGCGGAACATTTGTTGTCTAATCTACAGTTATATGGACTGTATACACCTCTCTGTCCATCAATCTGTCCATCAATCTGTCCATCCAGTCACGTGACCACACATATAATCCTTAACACACTACTAACACATTCAAGAAATTTCTACCAACAATTTGAGTACTATGAAACCCTCCTGAATTCTTCAAATTCCATCCTATAGGGCTCCACCGTTCATCTTACCATACTGATCCATGTCTTTCATTGCCGTTAATGATCGACCAAGAAACATCGCCACCTGGTGCCGCAGCTGTGTATCTCTAGCGGGTATAGCAGCACGGATCCAATTTCTGCTTAGCAGTTCGTCTCTAGCCATTCAGGCCAACAACTCCAGCAGAACCACCCATGCAGAGGTCCTGTTTGAGAATACCTTCTTCCGTGATTTATCGTTGGACAACGAAAAGGACTTCCCTAAAGAGTGCCACACGTTCGTGGTATCTTCAAAGCATCTCACCATGCTCTTCAAGAACCTCGAGTCCAATGGGCTCATCTACATCTGCCTTCGCGTGGAGAGCAACTCCGATGTCCTCGTCCAGAGGCAATTCAAACTTAATGTGGAGATTTCCTGCAAGAAACTTGTTTTGAAAAAATACCAGATCAGTTTCCAGCCGGTTCTGGGCGAAGAGACCAGCAATTTGGAACGCTACAACGAAATCCTCCTGAGCTCCAAGTACAACCAGTTCGTGCTTGAAACTTCAGTCATGAAGCAATTTTTTCGACATGGTGCCCATTTCAACCGAAGACTTTGGCATTGAAGTCAAGCTCAACAAGATCAACAACACTACATACACGAAGCAAGTCATGAAGGATCGAGATTACCTCAAGCACCCCATGCTGATCATGATTCTGCAGGCTCAGGACTCAGGAGTTCGGGAGTGAATAATCAGAGAAGGCTTTAGTGTCTAAAAATTACTACAAATGTATTTGAAGCATTTGGCTGTCAATTGCTGTACGTGGTCATTCGTCGGTACATTTGCTTTGGGTGCTAATTTCGATGTCATTTTGTGAATGTTTATCCTGCATACAGCTCAGGCAAAGTTTTTGCAGCTGAAATTTTCGTTGATATGACTAAATTTAGAACTTACGATCGGCTAAAACAACCCAAATTAAGTAAATGGTAGCATTTTGTTATAAAGTGCCTCGAAATTGCAACCCTATCTGAATATAAAGATTCGGTTCCTGCATACCAGTGCCAAATCTGGGAAACCGCCTATTGATTTACGAGTGACTGAAAAAGAAAATAGAATAGATGAAATGCCTTGATTCATGCAGTTTTTTCTGCAACCTAGAAACCCTGCTGTTGTCTGCATGCATAGTGTCTATACTTTGAACGCTCGCACGCTGCATGTAAGATTCGCGCGGGGCATGTACTTTTCAACCTCTGTTTTTGTATATATTGATATATAGGGATATGTAAGTTGTACCTTACAAGACCAAAGTGTGATATTTGTCGGAGTGGGTGAAAACTCTTCACCCACTGGGAACCTGCACATAATACTTCACTAGTCTGCATGCCATGCATCTCAGAAGTACCTTGACTCTGTACACGCTAGGTACTTGTTGACAGTACTTGCGCATCTGCGCATGCGCCATGCATACCATGCAACTCCCCTAATAATACGGCTCGGCCTTACGACAACCTGATGTCATGGCACAGCCTTTGCTGAAAGAGGTGATTTATAAGGGGTCCATAATTTGCTTTGAGTATGCTTAAAAATCAGGATTAAAGTCAAGAAAATGGCTAAATATAGCAGTATGGCTATCAAAGAAGGCTTAAACAACCTCTAATTTAGCAAGTGACACGTAGACAAATATCACGGTTAATACCAGCTTTTGGTTTTCCCCCGTCCCCAATAATATACTTTAGCCGTGCCCTATATGCAGTTCCTCGGTAGTCAAAACAATCAAACAATAAATAAGGAATCGGCAAAACAATGTACAAACCCGAGATGACTGAAAAACCACCCGATTCTTACCCCAGATCGCGTGAATCTAATTTGGGTGGAAAAATAAACCAAGAATATGCCTTAACTTTGCATTGTAAACACATTTTTAGAGGTTTTTTCGGAAATTAGGACAATTCATCGCTTTAAAGGCTTTTGTCAGAGTTTTTGTCCACTTAAAAAAACACTCTGAGAAGTAATTTGGGACCAAATCGGGGTTTAGGAACAAAACACCCGTCTTGTGCTAGTGCATGCTGCAGCTCGCGTATTATGTACTTGTATAGAGGTTGTCTCAGAATGAACGCCGACGCGCGGCGCACGAGACCAAGGCTCTACAGTATCTTCCATGTCTCCGCATACAATTGTTAATCACATCAGCACATTTGCCAATTTTTGAAATTAGCCAGCTTTGATATAATGTTGCATTTTTTTTAAAAAGCAACGTGAATCTTCAAATCGTGATTTCCATGTATTTCGACCATTGTGAATGGGGACCCAACACAGTTATCAGAGCTACATGACAATAATGAGACTTTCTAAGAATAGGAATCCAGTGCTAATGTTTCTTTTCTCTCTGATAAAAGATGTTTTACGTAAAACCGGGAAATGGCTATTTTATCCGGGATGCACGGGCCTCCAGCGCTCTTCCACAAGTACAGTGTATCAATGTAACTCCAAATAGCCCAAGTAACTATTCTCTGAAATACTACATAACCAATAGCTTTATAATACTACATAATTAATAACTCTATAATTTAGGACTGGAACATATATAGTCAGTTTTGGTGGAAATTGTAGAAATATTGGGTGAAATAAGGAAGTAAATAATCGTGTCACGTGACTGCAACATCCAAAGGCCCAGAGTATAAGTAATAAGCCATAATTCTGCTTGAAAAAAGATAGTCGAATAAGCACAGCCAGTAGTAGAATACAGTAGAGTAGTGGTAAAGCATTGCATAAATTAATACTGTAAGATATTAGTCTTCTTGAAGTGTATTGGTTTTTTTTTGGGCAGTGTTGAGCTGTAGTATGTTACGAATTATCATCTACCACTGTCAAAGAGTACCTAGCATGTGCAGAGTCAAGGTAATTTTGGATATGTTATAGGCCGACCAGTGAAACATTAACTGCAAGTCTTAGACCAGTGGAATACTATAGGACGAAAACTACCTTGAAAGAGGGTCTGTATGCAGGTCTTCCATATAAAGTGGTCAGAAATTCTTCTTAAAAACCTCCAATAAGGTTTCTAATTGATTGCAATTGTTTAAATTGTAGTCTGGAAGCTTATATGATACAGGAAAGTTCCAACTATAGGTTTTTAATGGCTTGTTACTCTTGGTACTGCATATGGATATTGGACTAATCCGATAGTGTAGGCCATTGCAAATAGAAAAGCCCAAGTTTACCTGCTCACCTTAATTAGGTAATTGAATATTATCTTCTAGAATTGGTTGTACTTCCAGGGATCAACCGTCTAATTTCTGTCCAATTTCTGTCCCATTTCTGTCCCATTTCTGTCCAAATTCTGTCCACTCTGCCAATTTCCTTGAGCTTCTCTATTTTCCATCCAATTATCTCTATTCTTTAGCAAACCCACATCTAATTCTCCAAAGCGGAATGTCTACTAAGATGTTCCTACGTATTGTGTTGATTCAGAGTGGTTGTTATATGCAGGACTTTGAGTAAAACCAGTAATGTTCTTACAATACGTCTAGTCAAATCAAATATGAATCTTTTATGATTATGAGACAAAATTTTTAACGGTCATGGACTGAATATCCTGGTTATAAACCCTGCATTTAAGGTTCTGAACCTGGAACTATGGTCATAACTCCATTTACATGCTAATGGACCTCAGAATTATGGATATGAGCCTCGTTTTTAGGCTTTGTACCTCCATTTTACCCTTATAAGCGAGGTTTTTACCTATGTGAACTCATCATTATCGTCCTCGTGAACATTTATGTTTATGGTTATGAGCCCGGTCTCACGTTTATGAACCTCACTTCATTGATTCACCAACAAGGCCTTTCAGCTCAAATTTTGGGTCAAGTATCAGAATCAACATATCTTTTGATTTAATTATTTTTTGAATTGGATTTGAGGTTTTGGGGCCAGATACCCTCTTGAGATTCGCAGATTTGGTGGACGGAAGCAGTAATAGCACCAATAGAAACCCCAATAAAAGGAGGGTAGCTCGAAAATTACTCTTTATGTTAAGCTCAATTCTGATGTCAAGTTTGGTAGTTTTTTCGAGCAGTTTTGGATTGTGGAACCTTATTTTTGGCCTACTTCTGTTTTTCATGGTTATGAGCCTGTGGTCACGACTATATATCATTTTATACTCTGAACTGTCCACAAAAATATTAGCTTCTTTCCACTATTCGAACCATACCTTATCCTTTAATCCCATCACCTTGGGTATTATCCTTTTTATACGGTTATTGTTAGATCTACCATAGGTAGTACCCTAACTATTGAGGTATTTTGAGCCTACACTGTCTAATCCTAACAATGGCCACTTCAAGACGCTACGGCCCAGCATTGTACGATGTTGGTACGACGTTCATCGCTATTGTTCTCGTGTTAAGTTGCACACCCTCTCCTCTAAAAGTATTTAAGTACCTCAGATTCTCCCGAGGAAGAATCATCAACCAAAAAAACATAGTAACCAGAGTGCCTGACGTAAACCGGAGTAAAACAGTTATGAGCCCTGGACCTAAGGTTACGAGCCCTTTCCCAATTAAACCTTAAAATTTTTTTAGTCCAAATCCTAGGCACATACAGTAATTTTCAAAACTATTCAAATCAGCGCGACAAAAAGTTTCGTACCCCTTCGCACAATCTTTCAAATCATATGGACAAGTTGTTATATATAGGATAATTAAAAAAACCAGTTCAGTTCAGTTCAGTTCAGTTCCGTCCGTTTTTCACCCTTGATTGGTACTGCAAGACTTCTGTCCCAAATTTAGTACCATATGAGGCAATCGTCCAGATTTAAAGTTTCAGAATATTGAATACTAATAAAAGTTGGTGCATAACATTATGCCATTCCATTTGGTTTGAAAGACCGTGCGAAGGAAGACTGTGCGAAGGGGTACCAAACTTTTTGAATTATGAATTATTGGTTTGTTTAATTTTACTAGTGTGGTTTGAATTCTTTTGTCACGCTGTTTTGAATAGTTTTGAAAAAACACTGTATTATTGTAGTGCACACCCACACTCAACTCTCTCAACCCTGTAAACATCAGTACCCCCCACACCCACCCAGTATAACTACACCCCGCCACCAGAAGCAGTTAGTAAATTTCTCAATTGAAACTGATCTTGACTTGTATGCAGGTGTTTATTTAATACCCTGACTTCATATTGTTAGTCTTCAATTCACCACCCCAAGCAGTGCTCGATTTTTGTCGTACCAACCAGTCTGGGAGTGCAGGTAACCACTACCAACAGGTCCCCATTTCGCACCCACCACACCGTACCTCACTCCACCACACCCCCACCTCACTATTCCACTACCAACAGATCATTATATTTTGGGTGGCAAATTTAACAAGTATGGGTAAATTAGTACTCTAGTAATAGGTACTCTGATTGGTCAGCCATCGACACTAACTCACAGTCACTCATACAGTCACTCATACAGTCACTCATACAGTCACTCATACAGTCACAATCATATGGAGACTGGTGTTATGAGCTGTCTTATGGGCTGTATTGTGGGAGTGTATAATGGCTGTATTGTGGGAGTTTATAATGACTGTATTGTGGGAGTGTAATAGGTTGCACTATGAAGATGTATAATGACTGTACTATGGGCTGTATAATGTATAATGTATGACTGTATGGCGGTATTGCTGTAGGTGTTATGTTCTTTAATCTATGTATGCCTAACTTCTTATATTCGTTGATGGTTCCTCAAAGAGAGGAATCGGAGTGGCTTATATACCTTTGAGAGAAACGTGGTAGCGAAAAACTCTCTACCAGAACAATGGTAAGTATTGCTTCTGGAATATTCGAAAGGAGCCATCGGAGTACTTCGTGTATAGATGGCCAAACGCCGTACCATTGTAACAATCGAGCTGAGAGGCTTCATAATACCTTCATAGGCAGGGCCCTGGCTATGGTGGATCTAACAAAGGAGAGTATAGTCTATATAGCATTGTGGAATTGTTGGAATCACTGGGATTGCTGGAATCAGTGTATTTTTAGGATAGAAAGTTTGGAAGGAAAGTTTTGGAGAAGTATTGTTTAGCTAGAATCCTGGGAAACGGAAAAGACTGGAATCATGTCGGAATCATGTCGGAACCGGCCACTATACGTTGCGAAACAATACTAGAATAAGCGAGTGCGGTCATTTCAAAGTCAAGTCTTTTCGCAGTCTCTTCACAGTCTTTTCGCAGTCTTTTCGCAGTCGCTTGTAGGTGTTGAACTTGAGGCATCAGTACACGTGAGGGTACTGCATGTTCAAGTGACTGTATGCAGATGAAACAATGTTGGACAACGTTGGACAATGTTGAAAAGAGGCGAAGAGGGAACTAAGCCTCTTTAGGGCTCTCGTCTAGCTCTCGTCTAGTGTTCGTCTAACTGAGGGCATTGTCTTAGGAAAACACAATGTCGGTAAGAGTTTGACGATAGAGAGAGATGGAGCATATAAGAATGGATGTGAATGTTCTTATGGGAGATCATCGAATCATAGGAAAAGATACAAGGATCTCCAAGTATAGTTAGATACAGATAAGAATATAAGCAAACGAGATGATTACTGAAGTTCCTCACTTAAGAGACTTATTAGAGTCCAACATGATAAACGTTCCAGAATATGGGAGTGTATATTATAACTCTCAACATGTAGTGCCGCAGCTTTAAGTGTTGGAAAACAGCAATCAAGAGCGCGCTACTAGCCCACGGCTTGCTGGGTAGCAAGCAATCAGTTTTCGCAGCAATCAATTGTAGCAACAATTGTTGCAGTGGTGAAGGAAGAGTCTCTCCATTATATAATGGGGACTTCGCCCCAATTTTATTAATAACTTAATTTTACATCAAGTGCCTGAGGTATACCAAGATGCCTCCAAGAACCAGACCCACCAAATATCTCGTATTGGTAATACTTCAATGATCAGTGTATTATAGTGATAGTCAATCACTGGACGTTACTCCATGGATACTCACTGGTCCTCCTGGTGCCGCAACTGTCGTTGCGGATCTGGCGTTAACACATCTACATTAAGGAGTACAGTGTTTTTCAAAACTATTCAAACCAGCGCTACAAAATGATTCAAACCAATAATTCAAAAAGTAAAAGTTTCGTACCCCTTCGCACAGTCTTTCAAACCAAATGGACAAGTTGTTGTATGCAGGATAACAAGGAAACCAGTTCAGTTCCGTCCGTTTTTCACCCTTGATTACTACAATGTAATACATAAGAGGCAATTCTCCAATTTTTAGGATTTCAGAATATTGAATTCTAATAAAAGTTGGTGTGAAATATTACGCCATTTGGTTTGAACCATTCTGTCTTCTTGGTTCGAAACATTTTGTCTTGCTGGTTTGAATAATTTTGAAAAACACTATACTGCATAACTACCTCCCGCACCTTTACCCCTTCCTCTCATTCCTTCCATCTTCACTCCGCACACCCATACTTTATACTCCATAAACTCTACACTCCACACACCAAGTCAAACAAAACATTCTAACAAAACATTCTAATCGCAAAATTATTAACTCTAGGAATATGAAGTAGAGAAACGGATGATTCTGGACCATGGACTACCCAGTGCTATGCACTCTTCCAATGAATCTCTAATAGCAGCGTATACAGTCTACAGTCTACAGTCTACAGTCTACAGTCTACAGTCTACAGTCTACAGTCTACAGTCTACAGTTTACAGTATACAGTATACAGTATACAGTATACAGTCTACAGTCTACAGTCTACAGTCTACAGTTTACAGTATACAGTCTACAGTCTACAGTCTACAGTTTACAGTATACAGTTTACAGTATACAGTCTACAGTTTACAGTCTACAGTATACAGTATACAGTCTACAGTCTACAGTCTACAGTCTACAGTCTACAGTCTACAGTCTACAGTCTACAGTCTACAGTCTACAGTCTACAGTCTACAGTCTTTCTTAGACAGTACACTACTTTAATTCATAGTGACTTCATAATTCATGGCTGGTGCTTCTGAGAGCAGTGTTAATGGGAACAATCTAGAGCTGGGGATCTTGAGCTGAGAGGTCAGAATAGACGCGAAATTCGCTTGGCCTAGCGTGACTCTAAGACATTAACCCCCATG
>NKZD01001786.1:0-50701 GCA_002370635.1 Metschnikowia cerradonensis
ACGCCCCATCGGAATCCCATATATTGAGACGTTTCTTCACAGAGCTAAACTCAGTGTTTCTAGTAGTAGCTCTGTCGGTTGTAGAGGGTATCATGTTCTCTTTGAAGTAAGGGTCTCTCTTTCCACTTTTTGTGGTTGCGAAAGTTGATTGGTGTTGTCTCATGGAGAACACGGTTGGAATTAATTTCGAAACTTAAAGTAATCGGAACTAATTCAAGGGGATTGGAAATTCTTTTCGGGTCTCGAAGCATCAAAAGGCAAAGCGTTCTTTGTTTGATGGTGGAGACGGAGATAAGAAAGTTGGTGGTACAAGAGAGCAGTTTACCTCAATCCGCGAGAATAAGCACATACTCCTCATCACAAAAGCAGCACACACTGATATGCATATAGATCTGGGTAATGTATTAATACAGAATTGAAAATTTTGGGAATGTTGGAACTTTTGGAATTTTCTGGGTAATTTTGATTTGATAATACAATACCACAGAGTATTACATAAACCACGACTCAATAATACACTAAATATATGAGTCAGTGTCTTTTGTTCCTATTTGTTTCCACCTAAAATCCTAAAACATCTAAAATCCTAAAACAAAAATTGTAAGATATTCACGTGAATTTTATGATGTAGGCCCTGTTGGATTATTGTGAGAGTAGATCTTGATATCTGAGCATTGAGATCTCTGGAGAGAGTTTGATTTGAATTACGTATTAGACTAATTTTGATGATAAAATTTATTTATTGCTATACTCTTTGGTTGCCCATCAAGGGCTAACAGATACTATCTTATTATGTCAATATCCCGTCTGGCCGCGTGGGGTGGGGTACTATTTCTAGAGAGCTATTTATAAAAGACTGGATAGTTCCAATGGTAGCTCTTTACCATTACTATCACTTTCACGATCACTGCCTTTTACTGTTACTATTAGTTTTCATAATGGAACTAATACTACGGTTGACTCTCCGGAATAGACTCTTGTCTTAAACCATAACCAGAGCAAACAGTGCTGTAGCAATGTCCGGTAAGAAATAGATTGTTGGATTATATTTCAGTAGCAATCATATCTTATTGGGGAGAGGAACCTTCATAGTTAGGAGGAAGACGTTAGAAAAGTATGCTTGTTCATCAGACTGAAAAGATTTTATCAATGAACAATAATAATAGGTAATGGTTCTAATTTAAATTAGGTCATAAGCTTATTGAGAGTGATTTATAAGTCCTTCTCAAATTGAATGTGACCCTACCTTAGAGTGACTGACTAAATTAGCATTTAGGTCAAGTGTTAGCTCTATAGAGAAGGCTTCATAAAGTTCTTTTAACTTCCAAGTGAAGTCTAAACTAGTGAGTCAATATTGTGGTCGGTATTTCGGGCTACTTAAATTGCTGGTGGAAAACTCTTCTTTACTACTGCATCACAGTGTTCACATTTGGGCTTGAGTACTTGATTCTTTGGTGGATGCCTAAACTACGCATAAACCTAATGGCTGTCAGCGACAATTAGGAGAATTACTCGAGTACTAACACCAATGTACTTGATTGTATCCGTGCGCTTCTGGTTGTGTTTGTTCCACCTTAGTATACAGAAAGTTCTCTTACGTGTAAAATCCGGGATAAATACTAATGGTTTATATAAATTCGAAACAGAACATAGCCTAGATCTAGCTAAAATTCCCCTATGGTGAGCTTACAAGTGAATGGTTTTAGCTTGAGTACTAGCTTACTAGCTTACTAACTTACTAGCTAACTAACTTACTAGCTTACTAACTTACTGGCTAACTAACTTACTGGCTAACTAACTTACTGGCTAACTAACTTACTGGCTAACTAACTTACTGGCTAACTAACTTACTAGCTTACTAGCTTAGAACACGTATATCACCTGTACCAGCCACTTATACAATCAGTAGCAAAAACTTGTAACACAATCTGTTAGATTCACCAGAGGTAGTGCTCTACCTATTGAGGTATTATGAGTCTACTCTGTCTAATTCTGACAATGGCCATTCCATTGTGCCACTCCTCTGCCATCACTATATGAGGTACCGGGATTTTGGATGGAATGTGAAGCGTTTTCCGGCTTGCACCTAGTAAAAACTGGTTGAATAGGCGACGTCGGTGTCAACCACTAAAGTAGCCCGATTCCTCCATCTGGAGACTCATTGGGGAGTGAACATAGTAAACAGAGTACCGGGCGTATGAACAAGAATCAAAAACAATCCTACAGACTTCAATTACCTTCGGGAAACTGAATAATATAAATTGAACTAAATGACGCCTCTATTAATTGGCCACCACCAATGATAAACTATTACTTTTACTCTAGTCTCCAATATCTACTGGTCTACAGGTATTTTTTTTCTCTTGCAATTTCTAACTAGTAATTTATTTTGAGTCAGATTCAATATCTATCGGTTCTCGTCATAGTTGTAACCACTCGCTTCTATTAGAGGTTTATAGTGGAGTATTTAGAAAGGCAGTTTCTTTTCTGGGTTAAGTTTAGGGTGATTCAGATTTGCTTTGTTTCACAATCCCGTCATGTTTACCAAGGCCCATATTACTCGAATGTTGCAATCCCACTTCTAAGGGTTCGCTAACAATCTTTCAAAATCCAAGGCATATATTGGGGTTCATTACCACAAAGCGTTTGAGAACCACCCTAATCTCTTCCCGAAAAGCACCTGCCAGTGCTAAATCCTTCACCACTCCCCTCCAATATCAGGTCGTGGTCAAATCTATTTCAAATACCTCTATCCATTGATCCATCCTCTTTTTTTTTTCTTTCTAGCAAAGTTGAAGTTAGCCAGTAAGTGAATCAGTAAGTCAGTCAGTAAGTCAGTCAGTCATCGTCCTAGGGAGTCTTCGCCATAGTAATAGTCTAGGTCAAAGTAATAGGCAGTGATATCTTCAATGCCCTTATTAAAGTCATAATCAAGGTCATCATTATCGCCATAGAAGTATTCAATGTCAAATTCAGTTTCAAAGTAATTGTGTCAACACGTGATGGGTTGTGATGAGGAAAGTAAACATTGTACCTGCAGATACGATGTGATCTCATGCCATTATATGGATGAAACAATGTTGGACCCGATGGAGGCGGAGCAACGAGGCGGAGCAACCGCTACGCCAAGACAATGCGGAGGACGTATCGGAGCGGTACAGTGTTTTTCAAAACTATTCAAACCAGTGCGACAAAATGATTCAAACTAGCGCGACAACATGTTTCGTACCCCTTCGCACAATCTTTCAAACCATATGGACAAGTTGTTGTATACAGGATAATAAGGAAACCAGTTCAGTTCCGTCCGTTTTTCACCCTTGATTGGTATTGCAAGACTCCCAAATGTAGTACATATGAGGCAATCCTCCAGATCTAAGCTTTCAGGATATTGAATTCTAATAAAAGTTGGTGTGAAACATTACGCCATTTGGTTTGAGCCATTCTGTCTTTTTGGTTTGAAACATTTTGTCGCGCTGGTTTGAATCGTTTTGTCGCGCTGGTTTGAATAATTTTGAAAAACACTGTATATAAGGAGTGATTCCCACTCCAGTCTGACATTAGGAGTTCTCTCAGAACAATTGAGGATAACACGGATTAGCCCTAGGTCACACTCAATAAATACAAGTCTGATAATTAACAGATTAAGAGGAACTTACGTCAAGTTGAGGCATCACAAGAAGAGCTTCGCCAACTCCCTGGACAACTCGAGAGAAAAATGATTGAGGAACGTGCGTACAATGACGAATTGGCTCGCCACAGCGAGCAACGGGATAGTGAGACACGTCAGATCATGGCACAGAGCCATGCATCCCTCGCTGAAGGACTTCAAAACACCCAGCAAGTGACCGCACGAGTGATTGAAGGCACCCAGGAATTCGCAGAGCGGACAGATCATTCCATACTGCAGTTGCAACATCAATTGGGCGGTACGGTCGGGGAACTTCAAACCATGATTCACAGCCTCGAATCGGTCTCAATCATAATACCAAGAATGCTGAATGTGCAGCCTGGGTACATTGAAGAACTAAATCCAGAGATCACCTATCCAAGGCACAGGGGAGATTCTAACCTCACATCTGAGCAGGGAGATCCAATATCTGACTTAGCAACCGAGATCATTTCCCGGGACTTCATCGATTCGTTGAGTCCAAATGTTAAGGAAGCCTTCTTGCATAAGGTGGACGCCGATCCTTATCCTTACGGGGGGACTCCTAACGAGGAAATCAAGGAAGCAGCGAACGAATGCGTCGAGATGTTCGGAGATTTCGAGGTTATCGAAACGATAACCGACCCTGGTTTGGGTAGCATTCTTCAAACGTTTTTAAACGAGTTGCGGTCGTCGCAAATGTTGAAAATGATGGTTGCAGCATGGGATGAACAGGCGTTCGAGAAATACTTTCCAGGGGATAAGTACAAGTTCCTTTTTTTGCTGGGACACAGGAAACTTGCCAGAACGATCAAAGCGTTGATTCCGGCAGTAGGCGATACATCTTCGGTATCGCTCCGGGATATCAAGAACCTCGGCGACGTAACCTCAGCCATCATGGAGGGTATCCAAGCGGGAGGAGGAGACGTGCGTGATCGTGCTGGGACTCGGTCAGCAATGATCGACCTTCTTGTTAACACCTGGAAGGGAACAAACGGAAGCGGAGTACTGGTCATCGAAAAAGAGATCAAACGCTACAATTCAGATTTCCCAACTATGAAAAGGTTCGTTGACCCAACGTCCTGCTACTACAGACTCCTTACGTCTTTTGATTTCGAGGGATCAGAAGTAGTAAAACACTGGGGAAACGAGTTCCTTACCGAGGAGACGTCAGATATCGAACTCCTTAATCTCATCAGAAACAACCTTGTGGCAAAAGTACGCCTGTTGAACGGGGCGCGGTTAGAAATGCCCCAGATGCCGAAACAGGCGGTCTATACCGAATACTTGACCGTCATGAAGAGATACAACTGCAACGACGCCTTCTACTCGGTATCAGAACGACTGAACACAAAGACCGTGCTTGCGCATAAAGTTGCCGGAAATGGCTCCAACGCGAATACGTTAAGAGCATCTCCACTCAAAGACCGGAATACTGGAGATAAAGTCTTGGGGATGATCATCAAAGGTATCAAGAAACGCGGGTCCTGCTGGAATTGTTTCCAAAAGGGGCACGCCACGAAGGACTGCCCGGAATTATCGGACGCGGACTCCAACGTCGCATACTACATTATGCCAGACTACTGTTGTTGTAAAGCTTTCAGTACCATGGATTGGTACTTAGGAAGTGAGATTAGTTTCTTAGTCAAATGTGTCTTCATTGTTCATGAAGACACCCTGTCTACATCATCAGGTGTAGTTCCCATAGTACTAGTCATCTTATTGATACTATTCTTTATCTTCGGGATTGATTCCGTTATAATCAATGACTTTCGTAAATCAGAGCTTTCGCTCTAATTTATAGTCTCTGCCAGTTCGACACTGGCTACATGCAGGTCTCTCACGTGATCTCATGTATTGCTCTCAGATAAGAGCGGTCACAGATGCTTCCATTCGCGCAGCCCTAGGGCTTTGCGAATCTTCACGTGACCATACCTGCCTCAACCTAAAGTGTAGACGGCGTATGTTCAACAACTACAAGGAGGTCACTAAGCGCGAACGACCCGAAGTTCAGGAAAGACTAGTGAAGCATTGGAACAAATGACAGAAGCCGGGGCTTACACTACAAGTAAATCATCTTACATACAAGACCGATTTCAACAAACTTGAAGATAAGAACGCCCGGGGGATATACGTTGGAACTCAAAGAAACAGCGCTGTTCATCGCGTCTGGGTAAATTACAAGACACCTCACAAGCAAATGGAAATAGTTCTAGCAAGCGATATCTTCTTCCACGGGAAGCGAAATTTCATTCAAGAGGCAGAGGAGGCAGCCATCGCGATCGAAAGAGAGGTCGCAGCCCAAGAACCCTTGGACGCACCGATTCCGTCCAGATACCCAAACGTGACGATCGCATTACCTAGAGCGAATGCCAGCGTTGAAAGAAGACAGACTCGACACATCACCGTCATTGACGACGAGGCAAAGGTTATTCAAAGTGAACTCTCACCTGAGACGGCAAGAGCGGTAGAAAGTGCCGACGCTGAACGCGCAGAAACGGAACGTGTTAATTTTCAGACTTGTATTTATTGAGTGTGACCTAGGGCTAATCCGTGTTATCCTCAATTGTTCTGAGAGAACTCCTAACCTTACAAGCGTGGGTGGCGGCCCCTCCTTTTATATTGGAGTGGGCATGCCTCTTTGAAACATTGCGACTTAAGCGCTGTGCTTAAATCGCGCAGGCTCAGCCTTTGAGCTCTAACACATATGCGTAATGTGCTCACGCGTTAACACTGAGTTTAAAATAACTAATACTTTTTCGGCCGCGAGAATGTGCTGTTTTCGAGAAATGACCAATTAAAATTGACCTTCTCAAACGCTAGTACACTTATGAATGTCCATTTTTTTTTGTGCAATTTCTCTCTCAATGAAATTACTCCTCAACGAACTTGCGGGCTTTTTGGCTATACATTAAATGCATTGATGCAGTGTAAGGCTATGTGATGAAATGTGGAAGTGCAACTTTGACTGCGAAAATGGTTGTGGTCGCATTAAGTGTTAATTTTGTGATGTTTGGGCATAAAATTGAGCGAAGCAAGCCAATCTCTATATTGAAATTTGATATATATATAAAAAATCAATACCAAGCTCGAAAGATTGTATAAATAATGTTCAAGACTTGCTTTTCCATATAATATAATTGAAAGTTTTCTACTTTCGCTCTATTCGTTTCTTATTAAGGTCACGTGCTTCAGTACTAGTTTATTCGATATTTGGTGCGACCAGTGTACATTAATCTGAATGATATATGTTATGTTCTTTAATACATCTATGCCTAACTTCTTATATTCGTTGATGGTTCCTCAAAGAGAGGAACTGAGGTGGCTTATGTACTTTTGAGGGAAACGTGTTACCGGAAAACTCTCTACCAGAACAATGGAAGTATTGCTTCTGGAATATTCGAAAGGAGCCATCGGAGCACTTCGTGCATAGATGGCCAAACGCCGTATCACCATTGTAACAATCGGACTGAGGGGCTTCATAATACCTTCATAGGCAGGGCCCTGCCTATGGTGGATCTAACAATATATAATATACTACTATTATATCTCCGTGTCCGCGATAAAACAACATTGGAGGCGGTTACATCCCAAATTCTTGTATTTATCTTCTTACTTTTGATATAGTTATATGTCAATTTGAATCTTTTCTTAGCTGCTTGCGTATAAAATATAAATATATGTTAACTTTTTTCTTGAAGTGATTTGAAATTGATTGCTCTTATGATAAAAGAAGATGTCATATTATATACTATTAATTTATAGTTGATTTTACTAATTAGTCAATATATATAATGCGTAATATTTTTATATACTTTAGTATTCTATTATAATAACAATAGGATTACATATTAAATCATCATTAATGTTAGATTCTTGTTGTAACGTTAAGCACTAAGCTATCTTTATTCGTTGATGGATTCCCAATAAGTGGGAATCCGAGTAGCTTATGTAGCTAGCCAGTGAACAACCAGAGTGGAGCAGGGTGGTTAAACGCCATGTCACGGGTTAAGGTGCCATGGATGAGTCAATAGCCATTGTATCAGGCAGAGAGGTTGCATAATATCCCCATAGGTAGATCCCTACCTATGGTGGGTCTGACAATTAATGTATCAAGTTTCTTATCGTATTCATAAATACTTCCAAGAAATAAATGATATATATTCTTCATAATAAAAGAATCTTTCATTTATATGTCGCTATACATCTATTTGTTAGATTCTTGGCTACGTCCAGTACTCTGTTTTAGTGTGTTTTGTATGTTTATTCGTCGATGATTCCTCAAGAAGGAACCATCGCACCTTATATAGACTGGTCCGGCATAGAGGAATAGAGGTCGTATTGAGGGCTGGAGGCCGCTCAACATCTGATCGACCAGCGCAGGGTTTCAGCATCCATATGGGTAGTGTACTACCCATGGTGGGTCTAACTATTGAGTTTTTTAGACTTACCAATACCGTGACATTTATTGGCAATTATTATAATATCAATGAGTATAACCTCCTATCTATATTATAGACTAAAATAATTGATATATTGGACTATATACTTTCAACGTAAGACATGAAAATATGTATACATTATTTGACATCCCGTAAAAATATACTGCATTGTATCTATTAATTTTTTATTTCTGAAATTTATTAACTGCTTACACTTATAGTAAATAGTCATTATATCTACTTTGACTACTATTATCATTCTAATCTAGGCACTTTAGTTATTTCTACTCATTCAAATGATGAATTCATTAAATATAGTATTGTCAGATGTGTCATTAGTTTTGGAGATTGAAGTTTGGAGTGGTGCCAGTCTGAATGTAGTCGCAATTAGCCATCCCGAGATAATTTAGATCCTCATTAAATAGCATGTAATTGGAGAATTGCTCAATGTGTCTGTGTCATCCTATTTATTATATTTCACCCACTGAAATTATTGTCACCTCATTTATTAATAAAGCAAGTCAATACTGTATAGAGCTATACACTAGAGCTGGTAACTACTTTTAACTTTAATATACGATGATACCACGTCTAAGCGTTTGGTTCGAGCTGGTAATCATCAAGCGTTTTTTATGACTTACTCTTCTTTAAACTTTTAGCTGTTACTTACTAATCTAGCTAATTTCGAAAATGACTTTACTTCCCTTCAGGTCAAGCCTGAGAAAGAAGTCGTTCGCAAATTCAAGTCCAAAATAATGAATACTTGTTTCATTCCCAAGTTTCATAGAGCTCGTTACTAATACTCCACAATCCCACCTTTAAGGGTTCATTTCTCAAATTCACAACCTCTCTGAAAGCAATAAGTATACTACTACTTCAAGCAACTATCAATTTTGGCCTCAAAACGGCTCCCGATTCCTCTCTTGGCTGCACCAACCATCTCCTTTAGTTTTCTCAAGAATTCTGTGTGTAACCAGAGGTTCTAAGCGTCCACAAAACCTTATTGTTCCCTGCTTCCACATTTTTTTATTCTTGTTAGTAATTTTTACTAGTACGTATCTCGTCATCATGCTCTGGGGTTTTCCTTTCTTTGTTGCCTTTCCCAGACCTTGTCTTTCTGCCGCAAAAAGACACTCTCTCGAATATATTTTCTGAGAGAAAGACTTGTCTTTTCGGAAGGCTGAATTTCAAGATCTAGGTTGAGGTTAATGAAGGACAAAAAGGTGATTTTGCACCCTCTTAATCCAATCATTCTTGTGCATGTGTGTTACAATCCATAAGGATTTGTGTTTTAATCATGCACAACACTTGTCTCAATTTTTCCAAAGGTCTTTTTTTTTCGTGCTTTAGATTTGGATCCACCGTATCTTGATCAGTCATAGAGGAAGGGTACTCTTATGATTCTAGAGCACATTGTTTGAGTATTAATTGATGTTGTCAACGTACCATGTAGTTAATTTCGTCCTCTAGGGACACCTCCATTGAGTATAAAAGGAGGCTCACATTTATCTGGAAGCTCGAAACTTTTAATTTTTTTTGAGTGGGTATAGAGAATCGAAGAATCGAAGAAGAAGAAGTGGTTATAGAAAAAGCGAAATATATGGGAACCGCCTGGTTTAAATAGTTCGCATTGTCACAATGGCTGCGAAATTCTGGTATGCTCACGTTTTTGGTTTGAAGCGCAATAATGCGATTTCGGTCTGCCGGGAGTATGCAGGATATTCGAATGTAGATTAGACAAAAAATGTTCCGCAGCAACCATAGTAGCGGTACCAGGTGGACCATAAATTGACCATGGTGTGATGTCCAGTGGACATTGACTGAAGGACACTGTCCTCATCATAGTCTCGACAAGATATGTAAACACTTCAGGAGTGTTTACTTCAAGAGAAGACGAAGATGTAGAGTTTTCAGTGTCCACTGAAATATTGGTGGGTCTGGGTCTTGGAGGCACCTTGGTATGCCCCAGACAGATGATATTTGATTTTGTTACTGAAAAGATGGATATGGTCCAGACTCCTTTATATATGTGGGAGCTCTACCTTCACGGCACCAGGCGGTTGTAGTAACCACAAGGTGCATATGAAGAACAGGTGCTTGTTACCGCGCTATCCCTGCAAGCCATTGGTGATACTGAGTGTGTTCACCTTGTTACCGTTTTTCAACCTCGAACTAGAGAGAGTTCTTGTCTTTTTATGTGCAATCAGAAGTTATGGCACATATAAATTTGTAGTCTTAGCCAAGACCTTACAGTTTCACGGATCTGGAGTGAATGTTTTTGGATAGTTTGAATAGCCATTGGGCTTTGTGAAATAATAATCTCCAGCTGGACTCTGTGAACAAGCCACCAAGAAACGAAATGGAGATCAATATGGTAAAATGGTCTGCTATACAGCTATTGTGGTGAAATACAAATTGGCAATTTTGATAATTTCTTTTAATTGTGTGTTGCGCCTGCATATAGTTCACTCGTTTGTTGAAGAGAACAGAATTTTACCAACACTCCTTCACTTTTTTTGGTGAAATTTAGATAACCCCTTAGGAAGTATTAATACTTGTATATTATAATTGGGCCCCACTTCATAATTATTATCATTATATTTTAATTAATTCTGTTACTCTTCAATAAACAAATCTTGTTTTATCTATTAACCCGTATTTAAAACCAGCCCGATTTTTATAAAAATAAGCCACTTCAGTCGAGTTGTGATAATCCATCTCAGTTTTTCAGAATAATCTAACGATTATGAACTGATGAAGTACAAGACATATCAAATCTAACATATACCTAGCAGTGTATTAAATAAATCCACATTATCATACTTTCTAGTTTATGTCACCTAACAATTCTATGTATTAAGTAATGCTCCATTTGACAGATCCGCCATAAGTAGTGCCCTACTTATTTAGGATATTATGAAGCCTCTCTGCGTGATACTTTGTATAAGGCCTTCAAACTAGCGCGCTACCAGCCAGCCACCAGCGCGCACCTTCTTTTACAATTACAGTGTTTTTCAAAACTTTTTAAACCAATACACATAACCCCTAACAAGTTGTTGTATACAGGATAACAAGGAAACCAGTTCAGTTCCGTCCGTTTTTCACCCTTGATTGATACTGCAAGACTTCTGTCCCAAATGTAGTACATATGAGGCAATCCTCCAGATTCAAGATTTAAGATTTAAGATTTCAGAATATTGAATTCTGATGAAAGTTGGTGTGAAACATTATGCCATTCGGTTTGAAAGGATGTGCGAAGGGGGACGAAACTTTTTGAATTATTGGTTTGTTTAATTTTGCCATAGTGGTTTGAATCGTTTTGCCGCGCTGGTTTGAAAAGTTTTGAAAAACACTGTATAAAAGCACCTCAGATTTCTCCCTCGGAGGAATCATGGGCGAATGAACAGAGTAACCAGAGAACCTGACGTAAACCGGAGTATAACATCATTGCTTTTTCACCTATTCAACTTTGTTTTTTTTTAGTTCTGGCTGACCCAATATCTAATCATGCCTTCAGAAAACCTTGGTGCTAGATGAAGCACCACCACGATTAAAAAAAATGGTTCAAATCAAAAAATTTGTGAAATTCTGATTTCAGGAATTTGCTATGTATTTATATTAGAAGCTTTTTGAATGTTTTATGATTTTTATTTATGTTCGCTATTCATACATTATTCAAAAAAACTGAGAATACACGACTTAATTCGCAGCAAAATCCTCTTGAAAATTTCAATCAAGAACCACCATAGCAAACACTTCAAAAAAAAAAAAAAATCAAACCTAAAACGAATATGTTATATTCCAAATTTCAAACAAAATCAAAGGAATTCGCCTCTTCTATTTGAAATAAAACAGGCTACTCTTGGAAAAATCTCACAATCAAAATAAAGAGTTTATTGGCTATTCATTTGAAATTTTCTTGGTAACGTTGCTATACAGTATTTTGGACTTTACCTACTATGAATGTCCTTATGGATCCCTAAATGCATCCCTAAATGGAAACCAAGGAACTGATGCTCTTTGGAATGGAAATCACTACATACACTCCATAGTCCTGTATATAAGAAGAAACCCATACCCGTTACCACATATAAAGAGATATTAGATGGCAGTTTCAAGCATGAACTAGCCCATAGATTTCACCTATTCAACCCTTTATAATACAATATCAAGTCTTTTAGTATATTTTCTAGTTCCTCTATTCCTTTTGGGCCGCGAGCCTGCATACATCCACCATACATCTCCACTCATCACTACTGAGAAACACCCATGACTCTAGCACACGACTTCTTGCCCCGGGACGACCTCAGCGAAGCTCTATATATCAATCAAAAGCTTGATTCCGAATACACGTTTCATAGGCCGCAGTACGAACCCAGTAATGACTCCGTGTCGGATACTCCGCATAGCTTTATAGGCCCCGACCTGCATGCTACTCCTGACCCAACTCCAATTACATCCCCAACAAAACGGCTCAGCACTAACTGGCGCCTACGTAAGGTTCTAGCCGGTGCTCATCAAGGCTGGGTGCGTAGTTTATGCGTGGATCCCGTGACAAACGAGTGGTTTGTGTCTGGGCTGGCTGATGCTCAAATTAAAGTGTGGGATCTTGCTTCGTGCCAGCTCAAGGCCACATTGCCGGGCCATATCATGGCAGTCCGCTCATTAGCAATTTCTCTGAGGAATCCGTACCTTTTTTCCGGGTCCGAGGACAAAACTCTCCGGTGCTGGGACTTGGAGCGCACCAATGCCCCGACTGGGTGCCAGATTCGTAACTATCATGGCCACGTTGGAGGTGTATATGCACTAGCCCTTCACCCCGAGCTTGATATACTTTTCAGTGGAGGACGAGACTCGGCGATTCGTGTGTGGGATATCAGAAGCAAGGCCCAGGTCATGGTGCTCACAGGCCATACTAATGATATCACCAGTTTGGTGACGCAGACAGGGGACCCACAAGTGTGTTCTTCTTCCATGGATGGCACAGTACGTCTTTGGGATATCCGGATGCAACGGTGTCATTTGACTCTTACTCAGCATACTAAGAGCGTGCGGCTGATGCAGCTCCACCCTACGGAATCCACATTGGTATCTGGAGACTCCATTGGGGGTATCAAGCAATGGGTACTTCCGCAAGGGGTGCTTTTAAACGCATTTGGACCTTCGAACCAGCCTTTGGATCCAGAATATGACGCCAATATCATTAATACGCTATCAATCAATCCGGCCACGAACGAGTTATTTGCAGGATTCGACGATGGCCGCATGCATTTCTACGACTACGAAACGGCCGAGCTCTTACAAAAAACGAAAACCCTGGCCTCAGAGGGCACGTCAAGCGCCAAGATCTATGCCTCAGTATTTGACAACCTGGGAATGCGTCTCATAACTGGAGAAAATGACAAGAGCATCAAAGTCTGGGGAGCAGATTAGCCCAGAAGAAGAGATACTTGAGTGGACTGTTACCATCAGTCATGAATATGAAATGACTGATCTATGGTATTCCTATATATGGATAATGTACGAGTAGGATATTCAAATTAAAGTAGATGAATCTTGTATAAGGATGAAGTATACAAGCTGTTAGATTCTTGTAAGTACGTTTCTTAATCGAAACTATATTCGTTGATGATTCCTCAGCAAGAGGAATCGGCCGCCATTAACACCGCAACGTATGTATCTTATATTACTGGTCAACTTGGTACTCTATTGGTGTCTAGATTACTAGTCAGCCTAGGTACCCTAGTTACCCTAGTATCCTACTCTATTTAATCTAGAATGGTACTCTATTCAGTCTAGAATACTACTCTATTTATGTTGAACTTGAGGAACAAGTACACCTGCGGGTACTGCATGTTCCCGTTACTGCATACAGATAAAACAATGATTGGTATTGTCCTCGAGAGAGACACGTTGGCAGTGGACTGCTCGGGGACACTTGTCTAACACTTGCCCAATATTGGCTATTTTTCTGGAGAAGACAATGGGCTGAGTGGGTTAGGGCTGGAGTCCCAGACATGATTATATATATAGAGAGGGTCCTGCTCAGACTTGAATGGTATCAATTGGAACAACAAGTCAAGGACATCCTAGTTTAATATAAGATAGAGATAGAATGGAAACTACAAAAATGGTTACTGAAGTACCAAAGTTAAGACGCTTGTTGAAACTTAACGTGATAACTATTCCAGATTATGGGAGTGTATACAACAATTTCAAACAATTTAGTCTAGAATGGTACTCTAGTCAGTCTAGAATACTACTCTAGTCAGTCTGGAATAGTACTTTAGTCAGCCTAGAATGGTTACTCTAGTCCTAGTCAGTCCGGAAACTAGTATCTGGCGCAATCTAATCTAGAAGCTAGTTTGACTAGTCCCTAGTCCTCAGTAGTCCGCCGAAAGGTGGCCGAAGGGGTGTAGTAATAGTGAACCCAAAAGGAGCGTAGTAGCATCGGTTCTAGATTAACTGGGCACGTGAGCTTAATACTTATATGGGTTGTATTCCACCCATCTTGGATCTAACACAAGCCAGTTTATACCATTACCAAATAATAATAATAGTTATGAGTCCTATATAAAGTCTCAGTAATACAACGAATAAAAGCAAAGGTTCATTTCATTTCAAGTACTTGAAAATTTCTTAACAAGTACATATATTTATATTTTAAGTATATTGTTAGATTCTTGGACTCGTCCAGTACTCTGTTTTAGTGTGTTTTGTATGTTTATTCGTCGATGATTCCTCAAGAAGGAACCATCGCACCTTATATAGACTGGTCCGGCATAGAGGAATCGAGGTCGTATTGAGGGCTGGAGGCCACTCAACATCTGATCGACCAGTGCAGGGTTTCAGCATCCACATGGGTAGTGTACTACCCATGGTGGGTCTAACATATATGTTGAGAAACAGAAACAGGAGCCGCGGCATCATGTTTCCCTGAGACCGCCGTCTCTCACGTGACTGAGGTCATGTGAAGGCTCACCCCAATATAAAAGGACAAGCTCCGGCTATTCTATAACACCACCCGAAATATATACACCACCAAAAGGAGGACATACCAAGATGTCTCCCGACACCATACCTACCAATATTAACTAGTGTAGAGGTACTGATGTTTACTGAGGACCTGGACTGATTCTCTTCAGTATATAGACCTGTGCACATTGACATGTACCATGTTATAAATGGACTGCGAATACTGATGGTTGCGCGTCCGCTACATGCCTTGTTGTGGAAATAACTATAACTATAACTATGATCTGGAACTGTCAAATTCAGGTCTTATCTGCAAATCCTTTTGGATTTTGTAATCCAATTGAAGTAATAAAAAAGCTTGTTTTTTCTTCTTTTTTTGTTTTTTTTTGTTTTTTTTTGTTTTTTACACGATAATAAGGTTAATTACAGTGTTTTTCAAAAGTATTCAAACCAGCGCAACAAAATGTTTCTTACCCCTTCACACAGTCTTTCAAACCAAATGAAAAAGTTGTTGTATATAGGATAACAAGCAAACCAGTTCAGTTCCGTCCGTTTTTCACCCTTGATTGATACTGCAAGACTTTTGTTCCAAATGTAGTACCATATGAGGCAATCGTCCAGATTTAAGATTTTAAATTTAACATTTCAGAATATTGAATTCTAATGAAATTTGGTGTGAAACATTACGCCATTTGGTTTGAACCATTCTATCTTCTTGGTTTGAATAGTTTTGTCGCGCTGGTTTGAATAATTTTGAAAAACACTGTACTCAGATGACCATTGCATTGACTCCAATATTCATTGCAATGGGTAGTAAATTTCATTGAAACTCGTGATTGCTCCAAAGAAATTCATGTCTATTTATTGACAATTCAAAAATAATCGACAAATTTGGCTACTCAAATTGAGGAAGTACTCTTGGCTCTCTACAATTGGTACCTAAGTATTTACAATACCTTCAATTGATGTGTTAGAACCAAGATGGGTGGAATACAACCCATATAAGTATTGAGATCACGTGCCCAGTTAATAGGGAACCGATGCTACTAAGGCCCCTTTTGGGTTCACCGTTACTATTCCCCTTCGGCTACCTTCCGGCAGAATACTTAATGACGGTCAATTCCTCTTGCTGAGGAATCATCAACGAATATTGTTTCAATTAAGTAATAAACGTACTCACAAGAATCTAACATGATGCGTAAGTATTCTTTAAACCTTCATTAATTGATTATTTCCCTCTTTTGAGACGTTCAATTGTTCGGAATGATGCATTAGGTCATAATATCACTAGTCTAGTGTCCATCATATTAATAATCTTAAATGATTAGCGTTAGATTCTTGTTATTAAGTCAGATACTCTGCTTAGTATGTTTTTTTTTTGTTGATGATTCCTCAGAAGGAGAAATCTGAGCTATTTAAGTATTTGAGGACGGCGTCGACTAGTCAACCGATTGTTGCTGGGTGCTTGGCTTTTCAATAGTCACCATAGAGTAAAATTAGACATAATACCATGCTGTATTGTTTAGGTTTTCGGATATACCAATATGATGAATAAATATGAGCACTAATCCTGATAAGGTATGCAATAGCTTGGCCGGAATTGAGGGCCGCGGCCGGAATTTTCCAGGTACAAGACCTCCAAAACTTCACCACGCAAAGATTTTCGACTCTAAAATATGAATCGTTTTTTGACCTCCGGAATTTCAGGGTTCCAGGAAATTTATTTTCACAAGACAAAAATCGAAAGAAAGGTCGTTTGCGTTGGGGTTTTTTTGACTTGAGGTGGAATGGTGTACGGGTGTTTCTCCGCTTTCGCAACCCCCGGTTTCACCCCAGTTCCGGCCATCCTAATCAACCGTACTTAAATGTCGAGCATTATCCTTTACACTCATGTATGCAGGAACGCGAGTGCGTCCGTTGTCTAACAACTTCTTTAAGTTGTTCTGTTACGTCACTGAGAGCGTAACTCCTATCCTGCACGGGGAGATCCTCATCAAGGATCCATCCCTCGTATGTTTGGATCAGTATAGGAGTAAACCTGTTCACCTTATCGTAGAAGTCCTTGGAAGAGATCCCTTGAGATATCCCAGAGAGGGTTATTACTGTAACAATATGTATTCAATATCTAGTCTGTAGAGAGAAGGTAGAATAAGGGTCCTTAGAGAGAAAGAATATGCAGTATTCTTTCTTCTCGCGTATAAAGGAAGAGGTCGTGCAAGTTCAAGAAATAGAGCTCAACCGTAAAACTGGGCACGCATGTTTAGGGAAGCAGCAAAGGGAGATGACGGCTTGTGCCCTATTGACATCACTAGTGCAATGCAAGCTTAAGTGCAGGGCACTTAAGGGTGTGTACGGCATATGAGCCTCATATCACAACATAAGTAAGCCAGAGAAATTGTGTTATATTCCCATGATAGCTAAACTAGGGTTCACGTGATTGACCTCTTTATCAATATCGCTCACTAAAACGAGCTACGCCCCCCTTATGTATCCAATATCTTGGTTGCTATGTCAACCAAGATGCGGGGTTTCTCCACTCCTGTCGTAGGCTGTCGTAGGCCCCTTTCCCGAACAGTGTTAGAAATGTGCTCATCTGCACATGCAGCAAGTGTTATTCAACCCTTGTATGCCCGACTGTACGACTGTGAAGTTGTCTCACTTACTCACGTGCCGTGGGCACCTGATCCAAACAAGTACAGAAATCCTGCAAGTTCAACATTAAATGCCACCTAACCTTTACCAATTCCACATCGAGATCCGTACCCAAATTAATAATTAGACCAGTTAAAGACTGCATCTATATTGGCCTAGCCTAAAACTTAGACTATGAGTATTGGCATAAAAAAAATTGTACGAGGTACAGTAGTAGATTTTTTTTTAGTTGGAGTAGAGTGTATAATCAGATATAGATACACCACTTTGTTTACAGTGTTCGTTCCGATGGTTCTCCAGAAAGAGGAATCTGAGCTATTTAAGTATTTGACAATGGAAGTGCCTAGTCAACCGGTTTATACTATAGTATAGTATAGTAAAAATAAGGTTTATTCAGGCACAGTACAGGTAGTAGAGTCAGGCAGTATAGTATAAAGTTACATTTGTTGGTTATATTGAGATTGGTCATAAGTAGCAAGGCATCTCTGTTTCCTCATAGGCCTCATTGGTATCGCCCACCTTGAAGTTGTCCCAATTGGTGAACGGTAAGCCACACTCGTAGTCCTTGGTAGCCTGGCTGATATCCTAATTGACGTGTTTCGAGTAGTAGTGGATAAAATAATTGCTTCATAGAACTACCTCCAGGATTCTGTATCTCTGAGTGATTATTCCTTGATCTACTAGACTAGGTAGATATGCCACACATTCTACATACACCCAATATACTACATACCAGGCATACTAAAGTTCCAGAATAAACTAGATGGACTCGGTACTGAGAAGCCCTTGTGCACTACCTCGCCTACCCTGACCACCCTCACATTGGATGCTCTCTTGAGCATTTTGAGCACTCCGCTGGTCACCTTGCACGCAGTAACCTTGACAAATCACCTTATTTTTTCCCGTGACTTCAAACACGGTCCGGAGCTCCACTTCCACCAACACCTTGGTGTCGATATGTGGCTTCAACTTGGACGTAAGATCTGCTGTGACTCCCCCTATGAGACGGTAAATGACGTTCTCCTCAATAATGCGGACCCCCAACTTGTCTGCCTTATTTTGAATGAGCTTGGGCACCATCAAAACTACAAAAAGTACGAACTACAATCATAACTACAAGCAAGACTTATTAAAGTATAGTATTAGATTATAATATTGGAGTATATTATTGGAGTATATTATTGGAGTATATTATTGGAGTATATTATTGGAGTATATTATTGGAGTATATTATTAAAGTATAGTATTAGAGTATAGTATTAGAGTATAGTATTAGAGTATAGTATTAGAGTATAGTATTAGAGTATAGTATTAGAGTATAGTATTAAATTATAGTATTAGAGTATAGTATTAGAGTATAGTATTAGAGTATAGTATTAGATTATAGTATTAGATTATAGTATTGGAGTATAGTATTAGAGTATAGTATTAGATTATAGTATTGGAGTATAATATGTAGAGTGCTGGATTCTTGGTTACATCAGTACTCAGAATATTGTTAGATTCTAGTTAATTCAGGTACTCTGTTTACTATGTTCACTCCCCAATGAGTCTCCAGAGGGAGAAATCGGGCTATTTAAGTATCTGACAACGACGTGGCCTAGTCAACGGGTTGTTGCTAGGTGCAAAGGGGCAAAGCTCTCCATATTCCATCCTAGTACCTCGGGATGATCGCATTCATGCTGGTACTTACACCTTTCTTCCTATCGCTACACCGTTCAAATACAGCCTAAAGACAAATGCTTCTTGAGTCGCTTTACATCCTTACTTCGACATTGTGTCATTGCTAGCTGCCCCAAGGACAACTGGTCTAGTATAGTATAGAGTAGTATAGTATAGAGTAGTATAGTATAGAGTAGTATAGTATAGAGTAGTATAGTATAGAGTAGTATAGCAGTATATTATAGCTGTTAGTTCTTGCTGTAATGTCAGGTACTCTGTTCAGTATGTTCATTCACCGAAGCTTCTTCAGAAGGAGGAATCTGAACTATCTTAAGTATTCGACAAGGACGTGGCCTAGTCAACCGGTTGTTGCTAGGTGCCAAGGGGCAAAGCTCTCCATATTCCATCATAGTACCTCGGGATTATCACATTCATGCTGGTACCTCTGGTTTATCACATTCCCCTTTGGTTGTGCAATGATGGTGGAGGTGTGACACAGTGGAATGGCCATTGTTAGGATCAGACAGCATAGCCTTAAAATACTGAAATAGGTAGAGCACTACCAATGGTGGGTCTAACAATAAGTCCATATATACTCTTTATACTCACTCATGACCATGGCAATTGGGGCACGGAGATAAACTTGATTACCAGCATGATGATTAGATCACGTGATTAACTATTCAATACTATTTACAATTCTGTAGTTTTCAAATAAGCCATTTACAACCTAAATCTCTAAGAAATCTACTACACAAATTACCAGCTTATATAGATTGAATAGACTACATAATTCATAGTTCTGGTATGCTATAGTATAGTACAGTATAGTATAGTATGAATGGATTGTGGATTGTGGATTGTGGATTGTGGATTGATGCATTCAGGCGTGCTACCAGCCGAACCGCAACTGGTTGGCGGTGAACGATGGTGGTGTCCAATGTAAGCGGTCAAAGTCAAGCTCGTGCTTCTTCTTGTCCTTGATTTTCTTGATCATTTTATCGTACAAGGCCATGATCTGGTCTGTGATCACGATGATATGCTGTCCCCGATAATACTTGATGATCTGGAGCGTGGACAACGTATGTAGCACATCTGTAGTGGTCATGTACAAGCTGTTGGAGATCTCTTCGATGGTGATTTCCAGAGGCCCACTGGCACTGCGAGGTGGTGGTGGCAGCAAGTCCAGGTTTTCCTTGTCTTCGTGGAAAATGTTGTTTTTCTTCCATAAGTGGGGGTTTGCCCTCTCCACCAAGAGCTTCACCAACACATCTGTCCAGTATGCTCTATAGGAAAGAAGCCCCAAATCCGATAAGGGTTTTTCAGGGGATCCATTTTTTTTCTCGATGCGCAGGAGCATATATGAGAACTGGATGAGGATCTTACCGTATCCCATTTTCTGGTAG
This sequence comes from Metschnikowia cerradonensis, assembly GCA_002370635.1. Classification (NCBI taxonomy): domain Eukaryota; kingdom Fungi; phylum Ascomycota; class Pichiomycetes; order Serinales; family Metschnikowiaceae; genus Metschnikowia; species Metschnikowia cerradonensis. The sequence goes on from NKZD01001786.1 coordinate 20,784, forward strand.
CACGGAAGTGTCATGATACATGCCACGTTGTAGCCATCTGCAGACTCCTTTTCCTTGGAAAAATACCCCACCACATGATGTCCCTGGTCCGAGCGTTTGGTCATAATATAGAACAAAAATGGGTCTACATCATAGTATAACGTCTTGTGATCCAAAAAAAGCTTGGAGAGCAAGCACAAGTTACGGCACCACGTGCGCTGCTTACGGCCATCGATTTCCCAGAAACTGACCTTATCGTCACGGTAGATTTCATTTCCAGGTGGGTGTTTCATAGAACACTTGGCCCGGTGCCGCTCAAATTGCTTGCGTGATGAGAAATACGCAAGCGTGAAGTCACACACGTAGATCTCGTCTTCTTCCGTAAGTTCAATTGGGTATGGAGAAAAATACCAGGGCTCAATAATATATTGGCCCAAAATTACCGATGATAAGTTCCGCACACGGGCCACTTCCGAGTGGTTCTGGATCATGGACCCACTGGTCCGGAGTTTTTTAATCTCGTCTTCTCGAGACACCTCTTCTCCAGGCCGCTTGAGGCCCTGTACATTAAGGTTATCAAGGTCCATTTCGTCTCCAGGGGTGGCATCTTTTCCCTGCTGTTTCAGGCTCAGACCCAGAGACTGTTTCAGACTCAGATCAACTTGTTTCAGATTCAGTTGTTTCAGCTTCAGCTTCACCGGCTTCTTCTCCTCCGTGTTTTCCTGTGGGTAGATCAACTCGCGGCTGAAATCGATCCGGTCGCCAGCGATCCACTCGTCCAAACGCTTGTTGTAGTCTTCATAATGAACATAAAACCGCTTCTGCCCTTTTTTCATGTGCTCCTGCAAAATCTCCGCCAATCGGTGCTTGTCTTCTTTGAACACGTATACTTTGCATCCGGGGACGATATCGTCCACGGTGAACCCCTGCTTGATATTGGCAGCCTCCTCGACATTTACGGGCTCGCTTGTGATCCGAAGAGGCGTTTTGGAGTCTATGACGTCCGAAGTCATCCGGCGCTAATGCTAGTCTGAGTGCTATCTGGGGGATCCTTGCTGTGGAGCTGTTTCTTGTCGATGGTGATGTCGCATAAAACCAACGGAGTGCATATAGAAGAATTATATACAGGTATATATATATGTTTTAGGCGAACTAATGACTGAACATAGGTTAGTTAGGACTTGCACTTATTAGTCTTAGGTAAGTTGGGATCGCCACAAAGCAATCAGTGGCAAAAGGGGGTTGGCTAATTTGGTGTGTGAATATATGCAGGAATACTATATCAAAGAAAAGGTGAATGCAAAACCACCAAGTCTGAAGACATATTAGACGTAAAAAAATATATCAGCCGAAAATTTTGGGGACTTGATTGAAGCAGATTCAAAAACACAGAAAATTTAAAATGACAAGAAAAAGAGATTTCGATGTGCCTGCATGTAAGTGACTATCTGAAGCTTGAACACTCAAGCAGTCCTACTAGTTCAACCTCTTAAGTCATCATTTTGATTTCTGCTTCAATGTATTATGTTTTCAAATATTAGAATTTTGGATATTTTGACTCATACTTGGGTAAGTAGTATTTCACTATACTGCTGAATCCTCCTCTGGAATCTCTGGCGTACTGAAAGAATGGGCCAGCCAACGACTCCAAGTCCAGACACAATATTTTTTCACAGTCCCCCAAAAACTTGGCAATTGTTTTCAATTCACTTTGTTCAGACGCTGAGTATTGATTTTCACTTTGCTTAGATATTTATTGAATTTGAGGAATAGTCTTTGGGTCAGGATGGAGGTCTGAGCAGAAACATTGAAAAGGACACATTCAGGTGCCATTCTGTTAAAAAATTGGGCATTTCTTGCTATTCAAAGAACTAACGCAAATACTCAAACCCTTTCTATTACTCAATTCAAGTACACCAAGCCTGGACTTTCCCCAGTCCTTTCACACTTTTTAAGCCAGTCACAGACCTAAATGGGACCGTACCTCAAACCATATTCTAGGATTTCATTGTGCCAACCTCAGATCACTTTTGAGGAATCATTCACTAAGGATACACTTAACTCAATGTTTGCCTAATGAATCTCCCATTCCTGATAATCGGAACCTTATCTTGTTTCTTTTTTTTTGGTCTCTGCTTTTTTGTTTAGAAACCTCACTATCCAGTAAATCTTTGAACTTCAAATTAAGCTGTTTCGAAAACGTCTCTTCCACTACCACTTACCTGCACGAACCCCAAATACTTGCAATCATTAAAAAATCTTTTGAAATACCAAAGTATAAGCGTCAAAGAAGAAAGTGAAATCCACGAAGCAGAAAAATGATTAGGTCGTAGAGGTAGTGGGAAAACAAAAAATTAAGAACAAATCAAGAGCGCGAGGGACTGCCTTTTATATTCTTACAAATGAGGGGTTGTCATCCCTTTTATGCTTGCGCACGGTGTCAAGTGCCATGTTTCAGATTTAGCAGCCACCTGCGAACACAAACATAGGAATATGTATAAATAGAAGTTTACCCCATCTAAATACACGTAAAATAAGCACTTTTTTCGTTTGGACCTAGTCCATTTCTTTATTTACTTAGCAAATGATAAAATCCTTGATAATGATTTGACAGGAAATCCCAAGGAATTTTGACTCTGGCCTCATTTCCACAGTTACTTTGGTTTCCTGAAATTGTTGATAATCAAAAATAGGGTCTGTGAGGGAGTGCACATAATTCATGTTGATAGATCCCAGATCAGATATTAAGAAAGCTTTAAGATGTTCTATTTAGGTCTTGTCATAAAGCTTAATCTCTCCAACTCTTCAAGGAGGTGTGTTCCTGCACAAGCAGCGGAGCTACCATCAAGTATCCCACATTGGCGGTGCTAAAGTCCACTATGAACTTGAACAAACGGAACTTCAAGTCCATGACAGCGTGTTCTCTTTCGGAAAGGGATGCCGTGCTAAGAGTCTTGACCAATTGAGGAAGATCGGGGATCAAGTTTCGCTCAAGACATGCCAATACACACTCCAGTGGGTTCAAGTCCCAAACATTACCATCACCGTTGAGTCCGCTCAAGAAATAATTGTCCACACACAAATAGTTGAAATAATCCTGGAGCCGGTCACGAAGGACACTTTCAGGGTAGAAAAAGCTGGGCACATATTTGGACTTGAGCCTGAGTGTTGTACACAAGAGAGTTAGATGAGAGGCCGGGATGCTGTATGCAGTGCGGGCAACATAATCATTGTTGGGGATTTCCAAGTCTAGAGCAGCCAATTTGTCGATATTCTTCTTGGGCCAGATTCTTGGTAGAAGTGATTGAAGTACACACGTGGAAGGTGTGACTTCTGGGAAAATATAGCAAAGAACGGGTGTCATTTCCATGAAGATGGTGAAGATCACCGCAAAGCCAGGAATTTTGATGAAGTCTCCCGGTGTACGGCGGAGCAACTGATAAGTTTCCCTGGAAATCCCAAAAAGACCAGTTTGGGTGGAGCCAAGAACCACATTTTCATTCTGTTGAGGATTTTTCTGAACCACATTCTCACTCTGTTGAGAATCTTTCCGGACAACAAAATTTTCCTCCACATTTTTCCCACTCTTATCCTCCACCAAACTCATATAAATGTTTTGGGCCATCGTTTTGGTGAGGACCCTGAAATTGGGGATGCGGACTGCGGTTTCTTTGCCATTTTTATCCAAGAAACGCTCTAGAGCAAGCTCTGAACGTACCATACGACGTGTCTTCCATTGGTTCTGCCACACCACAGACACACCATGCTTATAGAAGCGGAGCAATTCCTTTGCATAGGCCACCGATTGCTTGGTCTTGATTTTAAGCTGCAGCAGACCTTTGTTTTCGGCGCTGACCTGCAGATATATGACTTCTTTGGAGGAGATGTCGAGGGGCAACGTGGAGACGCTGTTGATGGAATTGTGGGGAGACGGCTGCTTCCAGAGGGCCTGCATTAGAGGCGACCCTTTGGTCTGGGCTATGAAAGCACTACGCAGACTGCCAAAGGAAAAGAAAGACATGGTGGTGGATGCAGCATAATGAGAGCATGAGAAAATGAGTGTTGGCACTTTTCAGCCACACCCCACAATCTACTCTAGCTGCACTCCATTCCTGCGAGTCACTATGAGTCTTCTGTCTTGATTACACTCGAAATTCCATCAGTATTGACTTCTAAAAATTTCGGATTATTACATTTTGGTCAATGGCATTTATTGGTACCTGCATACAACCACACTCTGCTACATACTTGAGCCTACATATAGCTCGCGGAGTATCTACCACTCTTCTTATGCTTTCAGACAAGTGCATTGTGCTGCAGAAAGACCTCGAGATTTGGATTGAGCTGAAGACTCTCCAGGATCTTCTCTCGTTTATTCAAGCGCTCCAGCAGGCTGTGGTTGGCCTCCCTAATGATGCACCCGTTCCAGATAGCCAGGTGATCAGCCAACTCCATGAGCTTTTGGATTCCGTGGATGCGTGTGTGGACCGAAATCCAGTGATAAAGGAAAAGGACGTGTCGAGATTTGGAAAAGTGGAGTTCCGGGACTTTTACAATGACCTCAAGAGCATTAAAATCGATATCAAAAAGGAGGACGGTAGCCAGGTGGCCAACGGCGATTTCTCTGAGCTCCATTACTATTTCCAGGAGTCGTGGGGTAACCGAACCCGCCTAGACTACGGTTCAGGCCACGAGCTCAACTTCATTCTTTTTCTTTACGGACTCAGCCAGATGGGCATTTTGGAGCCGGCCCACTATGCAAGCGCGGTGCTCCGGATCTTCAACCGGTACATGGCGATCATGAGGCGGTTACAGAAGGCATACTGGTTGGAGCCTGCAGGCAGCCACGGGGTATGGGGCCTTGATGACTACCATTTCTTGCCGTTTCTCTTCGGGGCTGCGCAATTGGCTTTGCATCCCCACTTGAAGCCCAAGCTGATTCATAACCGGGAATTGGTGGACCTGCTCTGGAAGCAGTACATGTACTTTGAGTGCATCCAGTTCATCAACTCAATCAAATCGGTGCCTGGCGAGGACGGGGGCCGCACGACTGTCAGTTTACGGTGGCATTCGCCGATGTTGGATGATATCTCCGCTGCAAAGTCGTGGAGCAAGATTTCCGATGGCATGGTTAAGATGTACAAGGCGGAAGTGCTCAGCAAGCTTCCTATTGTGCAACACATTCGGTTTGGCAGTTTGCTTGTTGCACCGGAAAACATCTCCACATTGGGCGAAGCTGAGGAAACTGACTGTGGCCACTCTCATGCAAAAGAGGCCATCAACACTTGGGGAGATTGTTGTGGAATCAAAGTGCCCAGCGCTATAGCTGCATCTCAAATGAACCAGAGAGTCCCATTTGATTGAGTGACTGGTTGAAGCATAAGTGTTGAAAAATGGAGCTTGAATAATGGAGCTTGGATTCTACTGATTGAAAACTGATTGAGATTCTATTGGTTGGATTTCTATTGGTAAAGTGTCTTCTGGCTCAGAATAACTTGAAGGCTTTTCAAGTATACATGTCTCACTAAAGTTTGTTTGGTCTTAAGTCTGAATTGCCTTGGATAGCGAAATGTGCTCATGATTATTGAGCCAATTCATTGACTATGAACATAGGATTAGATGAATTGAGATGATGAACTGATTCAAGTGCAGCCAATGGTTTAGCAAAGGTCAAAAGATCAGACATCAGGAATAGATTCCAGACATCTTTCAGAATTGTTCCAGAGACCTTTTCGAACGAAGTCCAATATATGAAGACATTCCAAGTCTCGAAGGATTCCCGAAGTCATTCTTCATGCCACTCCAAAATTATAGAAACTACCCCAGAAGCCATTTTTTGATCAGGGCTCATCAGAGCCTAGGCTTAAACTTTATCAACTTGCTCAAAAATCTTTTCGCAATTCAAAACGTTCTGAAGTTATTCAAAAATAGGGAAAAATCCTAAGATTTTTCTTGTCGTTTTCTGAGGCATTGAGATGACATCACTTGAAGCTATTTTGAAGTGAGTTCCCAATCCCAAAACTCCAAGTTCCGTAATTTCCATTTTTGTAGATCACCTGGTATTTTGGGAATCTCGAAACGGTCCCATTATTTTAGGTTGATCACTCGGTGTAGCCAATACTCGTGGCTATAAGCACGTTTCGAGGAACCTGGCCCGGAAAGGGCAATAACAACGACATCTTCTTTTTCGTGTCGTCGACCTTCGAGATATGGGCATAGCCCAAAACACTTCCGTTGAGCAAATCACGGGCAGATAACCGGGTGTGGGCCTGCACAGGCACATGAGTGATTGCAAGGATGGAGTTTTCCAAGTTGGAACTGTTGGGGTCTTCGAGCCGCACAAAGTACTTGTCCAAGGAATTTTCTTCTTTTTTGTCATCCAGCTCCGAAGTTTCTTCGGCAGTATACAGGTCTCCAGCAGGCAAAAAGGCCATCTGCAGGGAGTATTCCAGGAACTTGACTGGTTTGTAGATCACGTGACTCTGCAAATCAACCTCCGTCTTGTATGGCGACAACCGGGTCTTGTAATTACCGTTGAAGTACTCTTTGATGGTATCTTCTTGGGCTTTCCGAATGAACGACTCGTCCACTTCGGCCACGGCACTGTTGCGGTCCACTTTGACAATAGAAAGTGTGTCCTTAGCCACTTTGTGCAGGAACTTGCGTTTGAGGTCCACGGTGAGGCGGTCGTTTCCAGTAACAATGATGGTGTCAATTTCAAAATCGGCCACGATGCTTTCAATCACGTTGATTTCCTTCATAGACAAAGGCGGCGTATCGATGATAATGCCTCCCACCCGTAAACTGTCGTCTTGTGCCAATCTGGAGAGAGAAGCCACACCTAGCTGCAGGACTTGGTACTTAAAAAGATCGACGTTTTCAGCAATGTCGTAGAACCCAAAACTCTTGACCAAAGGTTGCTTAGGGTTATGGAAGGTTGCACCTGAAGTAGTGGATCCTCCCCAGCCATTGACACTTTCCAAGTCGAAGTTATCGCTGATGGGAGTGGCAGTAAGCGAGCCTGGGACAGAAAAAACACCTTGCTGGGGGTCCAAGTTGACTAGCAACGGAACACGGTCCATCTTGACTGCATATGCAGCCAACACCTTAGCTAAAGCCGTTTTTCCGCTCTGTTTGCTGCCCAAAATGAGGATTTTGGGGCCCTGTTTCTCCTTGCTAAGTGCTGCTTCTTGTCGTTGCACTTCAAGGGCAAAATGCAAGTTGGTGTACTGGATCATGGGGCTTTCGTCGCTAATATAGTGGGAAATCTGACTGTGTTCGTTTATGGCATTCAAATTTTCTTTATTTGCCACCACTTCGTATTGGAGCTTACACCCACCGGCCAAGGGGGCGTATACGGCGTAATTGCAGCCTGATAAGAGGATGTCGACGTCGTTGGGTAGCTCTGTACCGAAGATCTCGCCAAGACCTTCCTTGACTCGGAGTTTCATGATGAGCTTGAAGGGGATTTCGAAGCGGAACTCGCTGCGGGGAGCAAGCTCGATGTCTGTGGCCGCAGTGGGCTCAGTAAAGGCGTCGGTGGAGTTGAAGCCGGGAATAGACATGGGGAGGAGAGATGGAAAAGGCCGCGAGAAGTATATGCTGTGTCACGTGCGTAGTCACATGACATTTGTGCACGTGATTAAAGATTCACGTGACAATCCTTTTTGTTTTTGCAAAGTAATACCATGTGTATACTCTTCATATTTTCTCCTTCCGATGTTTATTACCTGTCTTCTACTATAGTTTTCTTCTCTACAATTATGTACAGGGAGACTTATAAATAATTATCTGTATGCCTGCATGTATTGTCCATTTGCCTGTAAGTGACAATGTCGAAAAGTCAATTGCCTGTATTAAACAAGCTTTTTTGTCTGATGTTAAAAAAAGTACCTGATTAAATATTCGAAAAGTCAAGCTTTCTTGGCTTGTGCTTCCTCTGCGACTCCGTGAGAAGCTCCACCCGGCGTTCTCCCGTTCGGTGGTTGAGCAATTCAAGGTGTGTGTCGTAGTTGATGGAAGATTTGGAGTTGAAGGGGTTTCCATGGGAAAAAGGACGGGGTTTGGACACCAGTTTGGGCCCCGAGGCCTGGTGGAAAGGATTCTCCAACACAACTGTTTTTTGTTCATGGTCTGAGTCCTCATCATCGGAAAACTGGCCTCTGTATGATTTTCCATACCATTGAGCCACCTGAGCATCCGATAGAAGTTGCTTGGGAGGAGTGCCTGGCTCTTTTAAAATTTCCAATCTATTCTGGGGTTCCTGTAGAGGAAGATACATCAGTTTTCCTGATTGAAGGTTCTGTGTGAATGTCTGTTGACTGCTTGGTTCAGGTGTCTTTGGCCCAAAGTCCAACTTCCGCTGTACATCGAAATCCTCCTCGAATGCCAAATTTTCATTTAGCTTCGAAAGTTCTGAGAAGTCTAGCGAGATTGGAGCCCGTAAAGTAGTATGCGTGTTGTTTTTTACGGCCTTTCTCCCACTTCCCACTATGGAATGGTTTGGAAGCAATAGAGATGCTATTGAGTCTGTGGAAGATTGAAAAAACTCGTCAAGATGCAAGCGCTTGCGCTTGGGATGGCGAGGGGACTTGGCTGGCGTGTATTCGGGCGTAAGTTGGCTTGCAGCTGGTGTTTTGGTGTGAATGTTGGTGCTGGAATGGCTATTGCTGGTGAGAATGCCAGAATTTTTCGAAAAACCGCTTGGAACCGTAAAGGGTGTCTCGGGAGACATCTGAGTGTGGTTTGGCGTATCGAACAAGGAGTTCTTAGAGGAGGCTGGGGTCTGGAGTTCGTGCATGGCAGATTTGGACAGTGTGGGTGTCACAAGAGGCGCTTTTCGGTTGGAATTTCGCTGACGGGGAGTTTGGAACGTATTGCTTTCATCAGGAAGGCTAAAACGAGGCACTTCCCTGATTTTCTGCGTCGTTTTGACAGTTGAAGGAGGAGTGGTAGGAGGCCGCATGGATAAAGTCAGACCGGCTGATAAAAAAGGGGGAAGAGAACCACACGCTAGAAGAAGTAGAGCCAGATGTTTAGAGGTCTGGAACAAATTTTACACAGCAATTCTCCAATTTGAATATTGTAAGCAGAGTGTAGATTTGGAGGATTTTCGCAAGGTGGCTGGTTAACGCCTTTTTGGGACGCGCATGAGGCACGGATCTTCAAGAGGTACGGATGTGGGTCTCTGAAACTGAGACGCATCAGTCTCGCACGCTGCCCCGCCTCAAATGTTCTTATCACACCTAATCGCACTATACCCATTATGAGTACGGGACTACCCATGCTAAGCATCAAATTAATTTAATTTGAGCTTCAACAAGTTAGCTGAAGTGACATTTCATAGTTTCAGTAGTGCATGCAAGATGATAATTCACAGCACGGGACAGTAGATCTTGACTAGTAGAACACTATTATATAGTTCCACGGTGTAATGAAGTGGAATATATGAAACATACACAAAGCCCGTACTACTTCAATACGGTAAAGTTCCAGTTCTGCTTGAGGTAATGTTTGGTTAAATTCAGCCAATAGTGTTCTAGAATTTGAGTTGAAAGGGTGTTCTATGGTTTAGTGCCAGTAAAGTCTGAAGTCAATGATGGAAGGCTTGTGAATTCTGAAGTTCAAGTTGGAAGGATAATGTAGGAGTAAAGTAAGCTGTATTTTTATGGCTTTGGAATTTTCTTTAGGATACTGCTGCACTAAATGTGTGATACTAGTTCCAGCACCTGTTTAGACTTAGTTAACTTCTGCCGGTGGCAGAGCTCCTGAAATATTGACTTGACAAAACGGTACGGGACATAAAAGTATGGTTCGAAAGAAAGAAAGAAAGAAATCCATGGGATCTGAACAGTTGAACTAGTCATATTATCCTTAGTAAAGGTAATGAGTCTTCTATAATTCGACCCACTGGAATCTTTATACCGTTTAAATTAAGTTCAGACAACCCAATATTAAGCCATATTCCATCAAAAAGCACAGAAACTAAGTTCATGAACTCAAGCACTATTCAGGATGTTCAGTCAAGTGCCAATGTAGTAGGAAGTTAGTGAAAAGTCAGCAGCTAGTAATTTGTAAGTTTCAAGTAGTAAGGTAGTCAGGAGCGTCAATACCAGCTTCTGGGATAAAATGCTTTCACCATGTGTACCGAAAAACCAGGAGTTTCAAATTGCCAGTTCTCCTCTTTGCTCTCCCAATAATTACTTGGAATAAAGGGGGGGAATGCGCTTCCTTATATATTTCGCACCACGTCGCTCCTGCATGGCTGGTGGCTGCAAATATACCGGGCGGGGTAAGGAACGGAAGATTGTGTATAAAAGAGGCCCTTTCCCTGAGAATGTCACCAGTTCAAAAATTCAAAAAATTCAAAAAAACAAAAATTCAAAAGTTCAAAAATTCAAAAATTCATTCATTCTTTGAATTTTATTCTCTGATTATGGACGATGAAGAACTTTCATGTTTCAATGAATCCAGCAGTTTTGTCCCTTTAACCAAGATCATCTGAGATTTGAGCCCCTAAGATTTTAAGTTATACGTTTTTTAAGAATGTTAAAGGGTACTGGTAAACAAAGCCACAAGTTTCCAAATGGAGGTGAGTCTTCCTGCATTGAGATGGCTTACCCAAACCATGCGTATTGTTTTACTGACCTGTTTATCTGCCGGAATGAGTCCCAATAATTTGGGTATGTCCTGAACTGCAGTGATGTTCGCTATTAGTGGTACAGTGTGGTATAGCTCTTTATTGAGGGCTATTTATAAAGAGTGTATCACGAAGAGGGGTTCAACAGCATAGTACATACCGGACCTGGCCTAAAGCGTTCAATTTTTTTTTGTTTTTGCTTGAATAAACATAACTAATGTGACTGCCAAGTGTCCAACAAAAACCAGTTAGCTGAGAAGCGAGATATGCAATGTCCTTACTTAACATATCAGTCTACTCTGGAAGTTGATATTTGATTAAGTTAAATAAAAAAAGGAAATAGAGGCGAAGGTGCCTCCAAGAACCAGACCCACCAAAAAAAAAAATCTCATACTGACGAAAAAAAAAAAAAAAAAGGAAATAGAGGCGAAGGTGCCTCCAAGAACCAGACCCCCCAAAAAAAAAAAATCTCATACTGACGAAAAAAAAAAAAAACAATGGAAACAGATAACTCGTCTCCTCCTCCTGAAGAAACATTCTTTTTGAAGCGTTTAAATATCTTGATGAGACTAAAAGGATAGTCTCTTATATTAAGAACAGTCCACTGGATATTACTCCATGGTAATTAAAGGACCACCTGGTGTCGCAACTGTCTTTATGGAACTGGTGTTATCTAATCTACAGGGTATGAGGTCGATTCTGTCTAATTTTCAAGAGAAATTATCTCTAATTAAACAGACTGGTCACATATCTCAAAGCACAACGGAAAATGGTCTTGTCGTGACCACGTTCCCCGCGTTTTATCCACTATTATCTATGCACTGACCTGAACTCAAGTCAGCACACACACACAAAAGACAATACAAAAGATAACACTAACACCAACACCAATTCCAACACCAATTCCAACACCAATTCCAACACCAACACCAATACCAATACCAATACCAACACCAATACCAATACCAATACCAATACCAATACCAACTCCAATACCAATACCAACTCCAACTCCAACATCAACTCCAACTCCAACTCCAACACTACACTACACTACACTTTAGGCTAGTGTAATATAAATAAGCTACACTTAGGCTCTCGTGGAGTACAATGAATAATTCTAGTTTGGGTAATAGATGGATATCTAGAACTATAGGTAGTTGGATGAGACAAGAATAGTGAATAAATCCAAAATGGCTAGGAAGGGTCATATGTTAAGTGTTGGGAGTAATCACGTCTAATTAGGCATCTAATTAGTTTCTTGATATATGGTGTGTGTGATAATAATAGAAATAGTCCAAGGAAGAAGAACCATGGTCACACCATATTGATAGGATAATTGATGAAAGGGTTAGTGGGAGGGTTAGGCAGAAGGGTTAGTGGGAGGGTTAGGCAGAAGGGTTAGTGGGAGGGTTAGGCAGAAGGGTTAGGCAGAAGGGTTAGGCAGAAGGGTTGTGAGGCTAAGCAGTAGGAGTGAGGCTAAGCAGGAAGAGTGAGATATTAAGCAGTGATGGTATGAGGTAACGAGAACCAAATTGGGTAATTGTTTGCGAAAGTTGGGTGGGCTTCTAGATCGGTATCTTCGACAGTATAGACTAATACCAGATCTATTTCCTATTTCTAAGGACGCAGGCACTCAACATAATATCTTATTGTTTTCATTCAAGTCTACTACTAGAGAATAGGCAGTGGAATCAAGTGGAATTAAGTGGAATTGTCTTTAGTACAGCTCTAGGTGGTTGTAACAAGTATTCCAATGTAAATAGAGAAGACTAAAGACTAAAGTAAGGGAAAGCTTGATTCCAACAGTAAATAAACATGGGGGTCTTTACAAATCAACAATAACAATAGGTATTACACCTACAACAAGAATTACAATAAAAAAATAGTTTCAGTCACCATGAATTTTGGTTACTGTCAGTTCAGTTATTGTCAGTTCAGACTATCAGTTTCAGACTGTCAGTTTCAGATACTACCAATTCATCAATTACCGGTTACCAGTTAACAATAACCACCCGTGGCCAGTATACATTAAACAGGTGCCATCAGTTATCAGTTATCAGTTACCAGCTATTAGTTCTTATTCAATACAATCACTTACAACAGTGTCAATACTCACTGTTAGTCCTTGTTGTTAGTCCTTGATGTTAGATACTCACTGTTAGTCCTTGATGTTGTAGTCTGTAATTAAGTAACTGATGAAAGCAGGGATAACAACTATAGAAGGAATAGCTGGGGAAGAAGAGGCAGAGGAAGAGGGAAAAAAGTAGTAGACAAAAAAAGGATAAGAAGAAATAGAAAAAGGATTGGAGGAGTAAAAGGAGGCACCAAAAAGGGGGAAAAGGAAAGACAGAAAATATCGACAATTAAAGAGAAACAGAGAAAGGAAAAACAGAGAAAGGAGAAAGGAAAAACAGAGAAAGGAGAAGGGAAAAACAGAGAAAGGAGAAGGGAAAAACAGAGAAAGGAAAAAGGAAAAACAGAGAAAGGAGAAGGGAAAAACAGAGAAAGGAGAAGGGAAAAACAGAGAAAGGAAAAAGGAAAAACAGAGAAAGGAAAGAGGAAAAACAGAGAAAGGAGAAGGGAAATACAGAGAAAGGAAAAAGGAAAAACAGAGAAAGGAGAAGGTAGAAACAGAGAAAAAAGCAGTAGAGAAAAAAGTGAAAGACCATCAGCAACAAAAACAAAATTTGAAAACTAAAATTAGTATAAACTATTTTTTTTTGTTTTGAAATACACACCAGCTGAAAAAAAAAAGTTGGTAATCTTACTATTAACTTTTCAGGAAGTAGATCGAGGTGGCTTCACCGGGGATGTATGACCGAGAAATCGCTCGTGCAAAAAAAAAAAAGAAAAAAAAACAAAAAAAAGAAAAAAAAACATAGATATTTCATTTGATTCATTAGAATGTTTTTTTTTTTGTTTTTTTTTCGTTTTTTTTTTGCAGCCTCCACTACCAAATAGCTGAAATTTAAACATATAAAATGCTCACTTTTCTTAGCACCAAACAGTATAAATTAATATATATAGCGTATTTGTTGGGCCCATGAGGTGTTCCAAGAGCATGCGTGCGTTGCGCGGTGAGAAGGCTGCGAACATCAATTGTTGGACCATAATCTTGCTGAGAGACCCTCGCACAATTATTCAGGTACTTAACAATAATAGGCACAAAAATAATAGGCACAAAAATAATATGCACGAAAATAATAGGCACAAAAATAATAGGCACAAAAATAATATGCACGAAAATAATAGGCTCAAAAATAATAAGCTCAAAAATAATAGGCTCAAAAATAATAGGCTCAAAATTGATAGGCTCAAAATTGATAAGCTCAAAATTGATAAGCTCAAAATTGATAAGCTCAAAATTGATAAGCTCAAAATTCGTAAATTCCCCAAAAAAAAAAATCTTTTGAAACAATCCGGATTTCTGAAACTCCCCTGGAACATTACACTCATACAGGACTTACATTCATCTTACATTCATACAAGACTAACACTCATACAAGACTAACACTCATACAAGACTCAGACACAGACACAGACACAAGATTCAAACATAAAAGACTCAGACATACAAGACTAACGCCACAAGACTCAGACATACAAGACTAATGCCCTTACAAGACCCAGACACAAACGACTCACATATACAAGGCTCAAACACACAAGACTAATACCCTTACAAGACTCAAATATTCAAGATTCGAACTGGTCAAGTCAGCATGGATTTGGTACTATCCCCATAAGTAGAATCAAAATCAACATACTAATTTGGACTGCACCACATGAAAATCTAGCATCTGTCATATATGTAGACCCTTGCATACAATGTCTTGTTGGGACCTCTCACACATCATTGTCATGCCTCTCTTCCTAATATATTGATGTACCACGCCTTTGATCTCGTGCATATGTAAGGAGCTGGACCAGCCGTATAATTTTACGATTTTAACAGCTTAGAATTTTTTTTAGCTCTGAAATTGGCTTTATTGGCGTTGGAGTTGTAGTGGTTGTGTCTGCAGGATTGGACACCTGAGCAGAATTCTGGATTCTGGCCTTACACCTGGACCACAATCCCATGAGTTTTGGACACTTGGTGTTTTTTTTTACGAAATATTGAACCGTCCTGCATATATGACCTGAAGAAAGGTATTTATAGCCTATAAAGAATAAAAATATACTTTTGGAAGCTTCCTAATATGTATACTCAAACAAGTAAATGCAACGGACCAATAATTATACGTGGTGATAAGTCAGCAAGCACCCAAAAACTTCATGGGGGACCTGCATACAGTGGTTCATCATTGAAGCATGCTTGCTAGTGCATGAGCATAATTTCTCCACAATTATTTTTTGGGTCTACAATACAATAAGCCGCTTGATAAGCAGTGGTAAAGTTGGGGCAGATGTGGGCCAATGTTGGGCGTGCATATAACAACGGCGTGCATCGAGCGGCATGGGTTCCGAGGGCACCTTTGTGCAAGATCCGAGGGGTTTGAATGCCCGAGCGCGTGGAGATCCGCCGCGCAAGGCCGAGGGCGGGTCGCCCAATGCCGGGGGCACCGGTTGGCCGCCGCTGCGCAATTCCGAGGGCGGGCTCCACTTCTCACTCCCGCGCTTTCATCGCGCACAAAAATTCCCTCCAAAATTTCCGTAACTACTACTCCAACTCCTCCCTTCGCCCCCGAGTTCCTTCGTCTCTCTCCTTCCTCAAGTGTCGAAATCTCTCGCCTTGCCCTCTCTTTCGTCATTTCTGTACCTTCTCTGCCGCTTCTGGTGTGCACGTGACTCGTCCTCTTGTCGCAAGCCCAATCAGTGCCAACCCACCGCCAACAAGTGCTCGCGTCCCTTATAGATTCCGTGGACGCACTTAATTGGTTATATTTATTAAGGAGCTGTGTGATAGACAAAAGCGGAAGATAATAGAATCATTCTCCATCCGAACCAGGTGATACATCATACTCTGTACCAATCATAATAGATCCGGTTCCGAATCAGTCAGATATAGAGTCCGAGTGAGATCAATAATACGAAGAAAAAAGTTAATCAGAGTTAGAAGAAGAAGATATAGATCAGCAAAAAAAGAAAACTAATCGGATCAGTTCACCTAATAAGTTCAGATCACATATAAAACTCGGAGCCAATCAGATCGGATCAAAAATTACAGATTAGATCGGATCAGAAAGGTCACACGATTACATAAAGATCAACCCAAAAATTCAGACCATTCATCTGTTCTGGCCCAAGTATTTGCGTACCCCAGTTGATGCATACTTACTAATACATCCTTCACATTATGGGCATGCTTTCCTCGTTTCTTTGTTGTGGCACCGCGGACGCCAAAGACGACTCGGACGATAAGTACCACAAACAAACAACCAGGCGAGTGGCGTCTGCTCCCAGCAAAGTGGGTAGCAGTAAACCCAGCTCGGCGGCTCGGGATGCCAAAAGAGATGTCAAGTCAGAGGCTCAAGTGTCCACTAAGGCCGCCACTTCCAAGCCCACCTTGGACGACGATCCTTCTGTCAATGAAGGTGATACAATCACAAACAACGAGAACAACAACAATAACAACATTGGGGAAGTTCCCAAGCCCATTGGCAGTGCAGGCAAAGAAGATGTATCTAAAGATGTGGTTACGGAGCATGTGAAAGTGGACCACGATAAAGTTGTGCCAGCTGAAGAAGCTGAAGTATCTCCACCAGCCTCAGATCCCGCAAAGCCAGAATCTGTCGAGGAAGCCGCTGAATCGGGCGAGTTGGGTGACCTCTCCAAGATCCAGGACGGCCAATCGTTCAATCCTGAAACAGGCTTTCTCTTGGGCCGCAAAGATATACATCGTTTTGGCACTAAAAAGTGCCTCATTCTTGATTTGGATGAGACGCTTGTGCATTCATCGTTCAAGTACTTGAGAACTGCAGACTTCGTGATTCCCGTGGAGATCGACGACCAGATACAGCACGTGTACGTGATTAAAAGACCCGGGGTGGATGAGTTCTTACGTAAAGTGGGTCAATGGTACGAGGTGGTGGTTTTCACAGCATCCGTGGCCAAATACGGTGATCCATTGTTGAATCGGTTGGACATCAGCAAGAGCATCCACTACCGGTTGTTCCGAGACTCGTGCTATAACTACCAAGGCAACTTCATTAAAAACTTATCCCAAATCGGGCGGCCGTTAAGCGAGTCCATCATCATCGACAACTCGCCTGCTTCATACATGTTCCACCCACTGCATGCCTTGCCCATATCCAGCTGGTTCAGCGATACCCACGACAATGAGTTATTAGACTTGTTGCCGATATTGGAAGACCTCTCAAAGCAAAATGTTGACGACGTCAGCTTGGTGTTGGATGTAGCCATTTAGTGCATAAGCAGGACTTATGGTTCACAGACAGCGCTGCTAATATTTGCCGCCGCCATCCTGGCGCTGTCTGTGTGTGTCGTGATAAATACGCATCAATTAATATATAATAGCGGGATACACCTACGGTATCAACAAGATATGGTTCATTGTTGTATGCATGAAAGGTAAGGTTATTGATATTCAAGGGCTACTGGATTGATTCGGTATATACAAGATGACCGAGACTTTCCTAAGGTTACGTGTCGGACATTCAAGCAAGCAAGCAACGAAGCAAGCAACGAAGTTATTCATGATGTCGTGCGATGCTCATAATGGGTCTAAAATTGTTCCTAATTTCTGGTACTGATGATTCCATTTTAGGACATGGAATGGACTCAGAGGCAAACGCCGATTCTACTAGATGGAATTCTAAATTTCGGATCCATTCTACAAAATACTAGAGAGGCTAATTTGACTGTGATAGTAATTGAAAGATCCACCTGGGGTAGTGTACTGCCTATAGAAGTATTTAGACACCAGGACGTCTAATTATGGTGAGTTCCCATATCCAATCAGCAACGTCAAAGATCCTAATGGAAAGTTGACCATATATGGACACATCCTTCTTATACGGAAAACCTTCTGCCATATAGTTAAACCAAGAATGCTACCTTGGAGAACCCATCAGCTATTACCCACAGAAATCTAAGAAGGTTTAGTTTGAATGAAGTATATTTTGAAACCCTACGTCTTTTTAAGATATTGTGGCCAACGATTCCTTTGAAAAAATACGTATAGAAAGTTTCTAGGAAATAAGGTGTCACTATTACTCACTAGTCACTAGTCACTATCACATTGACTAGTCACCGCAATGACTCAAAACTTCCTTGTTTCTTGAATATTTCCTTCTACGTCAAAAGCTCCCTTTGATTTGACTCCTGGTCGTTTTTTTTCTTTTTTTTTCTATTTATAATGTATTTTTACGCAGACTGCGAATACTGCGAATACTTTGAATACTAACCAGTGACAATTAAAGTAATGGAAGAATATCATCGGTATATAAGTGAATCATCTAATTAATTAAGATTGAAAATTTTTTTTAAGGACCAATTCTTCTTCTAATTCTAAACATACTGCACAGTAACACTGGCCTAGTCTTTGTGATATCAGTCTGCTTAATGTTACGGTCTACAGGGACTTGCTAACACCATGAAAATTCAGACTGATCAAACTGCCTAAGTTATACTTCCCAATTCCAAACCTAATGATACATCTTCATATTATAGGTACTATAGTGAGATTATGCATGATACCTGGTATTATTCACCCGAGATATTGGCAGAACTATGTACTCGGTCGTACTCGGCCTGGCTCATAACACTGAATTCCCAGGGTCAGTTCAGTTTAAAGCTGGTATGTCTTTCTTTCGATTCACTACAAAAAAAAATACACCATCGGTCCTAT
This sequence comes from Metschnikowia cerradonensis, assembly GCA_002370635.1. Lineage (NCBI taxonomy): Eukaryota > Fungi > Ascomycota > Pichiomycetes > Serinales > Metschnikowiaceae > Metschnikowia > Metschnikowia cerradonensis. The sequence continues at coordinate 39,215 of NKZD01001786.1, forward strand.
AACTCACAGTTCGATATTGTCAGTGCCTCGACAGAAGGTATGATATAGTGTGTCTAGTGTATGGTGTTCTAAAGAGAACTACTACCGACTACCGACTACCCACTACCAACTACCGACTACCAACTACCGATTGCTACTATGCTATACTAAAAAATATTGTATTAACCAATGCTGTGACTAAAACTACTTCTAGACTGGTTTACATGGCTTTTTAAAATTGAGCATCCAATCTACACGACTACTTTCACAACTACAGATAACACTGCTATAAACATTAAGAACTATCGAATGCCGTCTATCAAATACCGACTACAGTCTACCGACTACAGTCTACCGACTACAGTCTACCGACTACCATCTACCGACTAGTATCTATGGTGAGGTGTATGTTGGTTTAACCAACTGTCCATCTGATTCTTTCCTCGAGCTCATGCCTCAGATGCCCATATACGGCTGACCCGACCAGCAAAAAAAACGGTCAATATCACCCAATCCAAGATTCCACCCAAAAGGTCTACCTTGTCTTTATGAGTGGGTACTACAATCACTACCTAGCCATTTTCAAAAAGAGTAGGCCAAAAGTCAAGTTATCGTCAAGCAAAGAGAGTTCTTGAATTTCTTTTTCAATGGTCACTGCGATTATTGCTAAAAGACCATAAAACGCTACAGCTTTGCCTAAAGCTGTTCCCCCCATTGGAAGTAAATCAATATTCCAAGGGTAATTATTAAATTCTTCAATGGTCAATAATCCCGAACCAAAAGAAAACTCATTTGATTCAAGCCTTTATTCGTGGACGAAATAAAATACCAGGGTAGAACGATGGCCGCCTGTTACTCTTTCGAAAGATGGTATAAGAAAAGTGTGAAGCAGAACATCAAAAAAATGAGTTGAAGAAATAATCGGGTTGGAGCTGGGTCTGAATTGAAGTAAAATTGATAGGATTTCGATGCAATGACCAAGCACAAGGCCATGAGAAATGTGTGATATAGTAGTATAGTGAGATAAAGTATAGTGAAGTTTAGGAGTATAGATATATGATGTATGGACTAAGATAAGGTAGTGTAAAAACCTGTTACATATGGATTTATACTACTACTACTACTACACTTAGTTCCTTACCTGGTATGACCACTACTATAAACTATAGACTACCGACTACAAACTACAGGCTAATATTATATTACTAAATAGTATCTTGGCAAATCCATCATAACTAGTGATCTACCTCTTGTGATATTATGAAGCCTCTCTGCCTGATACTACCAATGACCATTGTGTAAAGCCTTCTACTCAGTCCTCTACTCAGTCCCCTACTCAGTCCTCTACTCAGTCCCCTACTCAAGCTTCCCTCTCTTGAAAATTTCTATAAGCAGCTCCGATTCCTCCCTTTGAGAAATCACCGTAGATGAACTCAGTATACAGAGTACCTGACGTAACAAGAATCTAACATATCTATAATGAGGTGTATATTTGATTGGCCAACTATCCATCTGGATTTTCCTATATCCTATAGGACTGTGGAAAACTGTATGACTCTATGGCTCGAATACTTAGAGTAGTATAGTTCAGACTATTGATGTAATGTATAATATGGCATGAGTGTAACTGAGAATGTTGGTGTGATAGTCAAAGAAAAAAATCCAAACGGTGATGAGTCGGTATGCAATAATTCTCTCAGTTTTAATAAATTTCGTAAACATAGAGAGATTTTATTTGGTTTTGTAATGTCATTTCTTGAAGAAATTGATTTTCAGTAACCCTGCACCCAGGGCTCATAACCCATTCCCAGGATTTCTTCTCTACCACATATACTTTAGAGAATACCACACAATACCAGACAATCACAAATCACAATACCAGACAATCACAAATCACAATACCAGACAATCACAAAATCACAATTCCAGACAATCACAAAATCACAAAATCAGATAATCAGATAATACTAACCTATTACAACACTCTGACATGGCGCTATTCCAATAGCTTGAATAAAAAATATGGCATGGTGAGATTCTGGAACTAAGGTATGACTAACACATCGTTAGTGAATTCGTTCCCCAATAAAAACTGAAGTGTACACCCCTAAGATTCAAAGCATTTTTAATTCTTAACCAGTTGGACCCTAATTTATGCCATTTCATGGATTGGCGCACAAGACTCATGTCTGGACTGTTAACTGATGGAATATAGGAGCTGAGTAGATGTATGATTCTACAATGCGAAATTCAGACCTCATCGAAAATTGAGCGGAAAAATTTCTGACACCACCAGCTCACCAAACCATACTAGCTTGGTTCTCGATATACTTTTTTTCAAATCTGGATCGTCTAAATACATATCAACTAGTACTTAGCATGTACGGACTCAAGGTACTTCATGGATTATGTTATATGCCGATAAGTGGAGCACTATGTACAGGACATAAAAAATGAAGAGATTCAGTCCAAGTCCTCAGTAAACATCAGTACCTCTACACTAATTAAAATTAGTGGGTCTGGTGTTGGGAGGCATTTGGGTATATCCCCTCAATTGAAATTTCGGTACTCTTGAATATTGATGTCGTTTATATTGGGGTGGGGCCTTCACACCGCCAAAGTCAGGATGAGTGGCTGCGGTGCTGGAAACAGACAAGTGACTTATTCAAAGCTTTCGGTCGTGTCCGAACGGATCGAAGCTGGGCAAAATGGAGTGCGAGTTGCGGCGCTCAGGCTCCGAGGCTCCCTGAGGAGTTTTGATGCCAAACCCATAGAAATGTGTTGTATTCTCCACATCCACATGAAACGTACAGGTCTAGACAAGTGGAAAACTATAAGGCTTGCTTGAACCCCGTCTTAGGACTTTGGTCTTATAACGTACAACTTACATATCCCTGTATATTAATATATGCTAAAACATATACTGAAAATACATCTGAATACATCTGCATAACTATGGTATAGACTATAAGATCTTATATGGACATAGAATTACTTATCAAGGAAATACTAGAACATCCAAAAGTATTATGAAGGTACTATTGTTGGAGACTTGAAAGGATAATCTGGATTGTATCGTAAATGGTACCATTGATTATACCAGGGCTTTGCAAATATGCATCTATTGTTGAGATATGGTCTGATGTTCTAACTAGGTGCTATGATGACTCTGTACTGTGGATACCATGGTCATGCATACAATAACCACTGAGTCTGGGCTGAATATTCCATCAATTCCTATCTTTTTGAAACTATTTATATATATGAGAGTACCCATTCAATGTGATGATAAACCATACTACAGTTTACTAAATTGTAATATAGTTGATTTATCAGGTGCTTATAAAATAAGAATTGTCGTTTCTCAATTCCGAGGGCTTACCAGATTGTATATAGGCCTCACAGAATTATGCTCCAATATATACCTGACCTAATTGTTTGGTTTTTGAGGTCTTGTTTGGTTTTTCCCTGGTCTTGGTCAATTACTTAATTGAGTAATCAGAGAAGACCTGCATATTGCTGGGGATTGTAAACTTCCTAACACCACAAAATATTATCAATTCACACCATTATTTATGAAAAGTATGGAATAAATTACGATTTCAAAGTATCATACCAGTTTACCTTACATTATTTGTACCAGGATGTATAGAATGCATGTTGCTGCAACTCGCGGAGTTTGGGATGAGGCATATGACTGGCTCAATCCGGAGATAATCACTCACATGAAGAATTTTAACACACAAAAAAAAAAGGAGAGGTTATTTCTGGCGGGTAAAGGTCACATAGTGGCTGGTTTTGTTTTTATTTTGGACTACAAGTGGCTGAATGACACATACCCTGGGAACGCACAATAGCCGCCACGCATAGTGATATGAGATTTTGTTGCCTTTAACAGAATTTATACATGAGCTTGCAGCACCCACTTGCTACGTAACTTAGAAGTCACACTTCGATACACAAAGAACATTGACCCATGATTTTCCTATTTATATGAAAAACCTTCTCCTTCCCAACTTTATGATTTCAATAAACGGCTTTTTAGCGTTACTTTCCATCTCTTTGGCTACAGCAAGCCCTCAAAAGAGCTTGAAATTGGACATTGAAGTGGTCTACGGACATTCATTTCAAGATGGTCTTCCTCTCAATGAAGGTTTATCAAAAAGAGAAAATTTTGTCAGCTTAATGCTTTCGAACATGAAATCCTACTACCTGACCCTCCTTTTGGTAGGCTCCAATAAAGACACCTGTCGCGTACAGGTTGATACCGGGTCTGCGGATTTCTGGGTCATGGCAAGTGATTTGGAGTGTGAAAGCAAGCCCATGATAATCAAGCATATTTCAGAAAAAACCAAGTTTGAACCCAAAATGTTTTGTACCTTTTTTGGGTCCTTCAATTTCTCCCGATCTCGGACCTTCCAGCAAAACAAAAGTACACCCGCATTTGACATTGTTTACGAAGACCGTACTTACGCCAGAGGCTTCTGGGGCACGGATATCGTTGGTTTTGGCAATACTAAAATGCTTACAACTTTTGCAGTGGTCAATAGAACTCTGAGTACACAAGGTGTATTGGGAGTCGGACCCATACATGGAGAACTGACCTTCCTTAGAGATCATTGCAATTACACTTACCCGAACTTCCCCATGCAGTTGAAAACCTCTGGTATAATCAACAGAGTCATGTACTCGTTGTACTTGAATAAGAAGCAGAAACCCACGGGGTCGATTCTCTTTGGAGCTGTGGACCATAAGAAGTATCTTGGCCAATTGCAAACCGTACCGTACATCTATAGACACAAGACATTAAAACAGTTTGACCTGTCGTGTATTGTGCTCAACCAGATGTATTTGGAGAACGAAGCAAACAAAATCACTGTTTTGAATGAACCTATAGTGGCCTTCTTAGACTCGGGATCTTCTTTCCAGTCTTTACCACATAATGTGATAAGAGCTTTAGCTAAGCTGATGCTGGGTTCTTATGCCGTAACAGCTGGACTCTATGTGGTGGACTGTATCTACAAAATGAACTCTGGCAACATGGTCTATGATTTCCTGGGCATCAAAATAAAGGTTCCCATACGCAATTTGGTCATCAAACATAAAGATGTATGCTACTTGGCTGCCCTGCGTACCGGGAATCATAACTACATGTACCCACATGCGATTTTGGGGGATAATTTCCTCCGAAATGTGTACGTGGTGTATGATTTGGAGAGACTAGAGATTTCTATGGCTCAGGCGAGTTACTCGGAGGAAGAGGAGGTGGAAGTGGTTGCTAGCTCCATTCCTCGGGCCGTCAAGGCTCCAGGGTATAGTTCCACTCGTGTTACGAACCATGTGAGCGAGTATACGCCGGGAATATTCCAGCCTATGGAGCAGAAACCATTTGTTCAGATGATGGGAGTAGAAGTCACATAGGTGAAAGTTTTAAAAAACAAATTTAATGGGTTTTTTACTTGATAATTCATAAGTTTAGTCGTGTACTGCATATAAGCATTTGATCATAGATATCGAATCATGGATTCAGTTGACCAGATTAAGATTTATTATTGAATGTATGGTATATTTATTATTGAATGTATGGTATATTGTTTATGAAATGGGATAATATAAGGATGTGATAAAGAATAAGTCTTAGTCACGTGACATAACTAAACAGCTTCAGAGGTGAAGTTAGATACATATTCTAACGGAAAGCAACTAAAAAAAAAGGTCTCGACTGGGCGAATTTGCTCGAAAAAAATTGGACAAAATAAACAGAGCCTAAGAAAACCGATCCGATTGGTCACTATGATACCAACCAGCTTTATTGATTAGTCCTGTGCCAATCCGGGTAGCCGACGAACTGATCAAATGGGCACGTGAGATTAATTTCTGTATGGGTTTGCTAATTTTGGATCTCCTCTAGCAAGAATATTATAGTATAGTGTAGATAGTATAGTATAGTATAGTGTAGATAGTATAGTATAGTATAGTAAAGTGTTAGATTCTTGTTGTTACTTCAGGTACTCTGTTTAGAATGTTTTTTCGGTTGATGATTCCCCAGAAGAGGAATGTGAGCTATTTAAGTAGTTGACAACGGCGTCGCCTAGTCAACAGGTTGTTGCTATGTGCTTGACTTTCCAAATCACCGTAGAGTATAATTGGACAGAACCTCATACTGCATTGACTACTTTTTCTGACATACTAATATGAAGTATAATATGAAAAGAAAAAAAAAAACAAAAAAAAAACACTGGTCCTGATATGGTATGCGATTTAGCTTGGCCGGAATTGAGGACCGCGACCGGAATTGAGGACCGCGACCGGAATTGAGGGCCGTGACCGGAATTGAGGGCCGTGACCGGAATTGAGGGCCGTGACCGGAATTGAGGACCGCGACCGGAATTGAGGACCGCGACCGGAAATGCCCAGCTACTGGACCTCCAAAACTCCACCACATATACTGTTTCGACTCAAAAAAAATGCCATGTGAAGCCCGGAATTTTACGATTCCAGCATTTATTTTTTTACAAAACAAAAGAGAAAAAAAAGGTCGTTTGCGTTGAGCGTTTTTCTGTTGATGTATTCTGGTGTACGGGTGTTTCTGGGGTTTTCGCAACCCCCGGTTTTACCCCTCCAATTCCGGCCGTCCTAATCAATCGTACTTAAATGCCACCTAATCTTAACCAATGCCACACAGAGACCCGTACTCCAATTAATAATTAGACTATTGGTTATTTATGTACTGCATAAATGTTACCGTGAGTATTAGCATAGAAAAAAAAATAAATTGTAGGAGGTACAGTAGTAAATTAATTTTCAATTACAGTAGAGTGCGTAATCAAACATGGATACACCACTCTGTTTAGTATGTTTTTTTTTTGTTGAGGATTCCTCAGAAGGAATAAACTGAGCTATTTAAGTATCCGACAAAAGTGTCACCTAATCAACCGGTTTATAGTATAGTATAGTATAGTATAGTATAGTATAGTTTAATATAATATAGTTTAATATAATATAGTTTAATATAATATAGTCAGGGCTCATACCCTTTGGAACTACTAACAAATGTAAAAGGATAATCGGAAAGTTGACTAGTCGAAAGTCCCTTAAAGTATATTAATTTAACTCTCTCCCACTAGATGGGGGTATGATTCCTAATATGGTGGTCATACTATTGCTATTACTTCCTAATGTTCGGGATCGAATAGTGCTATATAACAGTATTTTCAGATCCGCCATAGGCAGTGCCCTACCTATTTAGGATATTATGAAGCCTCTCTGCCGGATACTTTGTATAAGGCCTTTAAACTAGCGCGCCACCAGCCAGCCACCAACCAGCCACCAGCCAGCCATCAACCAGCCACCAGCCAGCCACCAGCGCGCACCTTCTCTTACAACTATATGAGCACCTCAGATTCTCCCTCGGAGGAATCTTCAACCAAAAAACATAGTAACCAGAGTATCTGACGTAAACCGGAGTATAAATGTATCGTGTCGTATAGTATAGTATAGTATAGTATGGTATAGTATAGTATGGTATAGTATGGTATAGTATCGTATCGTATGGTATCGTATGGTATAGTATGGTATCGTATGGTATAGTATGGTATCGTATGGTATAGTATGGTATAGTATGGTATAGTATGGTATAGTATCGTATCGTATGGTATCGTATGGTATCGTATAGTATCGTATCGTATCGTATAGTATCGTATAGTGTCGTATCGTATAGTATAGTATGGTATGGTATAGTATCGTATAGTATCGTATGGTATCGTATCGTATCGTATCGTATCGTATAGTATAGTATCGTATGGTATAGTATCGTATAGTATCGTATCGTATAGTATCGTATGGTATAGTATGGTATCGTATGGTATAGTATGGTATCGTATGGTATAGTATGGTATAGTATGGTATAGTATGGTATAGTATCGTATCGTATGGTATCGTATGGTATCGTATAGTATCGTATCGTATCGTATAGTATCGTATAGTGTCGTATCGTATAGTATAGTATGGTATGGTATAGTATCGTATAGTATCGTATAGTATCGTATGGTATCGTATGGTATCGTATCGTATCGTATAGTATAGTATGGTATGGTATCGTATAGTATCGTATCGTATCGTATCGTATCGTATAGTATGGTATAGTATAGTATCGTATGGTATGGTATAGTATCGTATAGTATCGTATCGTATAGTATAGTATGGTATGGTATCGTATAGTATCGTATCGTATCGTATCGTATAGTATCGTATCGTATCGTATCGTATCGTATCGTATAGTATGGTATAGTATAGTATCGTATGGTATGGTATAGTATCGTATAGTATAGTATCGTATCGTATCGTATAGTATGGTATAGTATAGTATCGTATAGTATCGTATCGTATCGTATAGTAAAAATAAGGTTTATTCAGGCACAGTACAGGTAGAGTCAGACAATATAATATAAAGTTACATTTGTTGGCTACATAGAGATTGGTCATAAGAAGCGAGGCACCTCTGTTTCCTCATAGGCCTCGATGGTATCGCCCACCTTGAAGTTGTCCCAATTGGTGAACGACAAGCCACACTCGAAGCCTTTGGTAGCGTGGCTGATATCCTGCTTGACGTGTTTCGATGTCAATAAATGACCCTTGTGCACTACCTCGCCTACCCTGACCACCCTCACATTGGATACTCTCTTGAGCATCTTGAGCACTTCGCTGGTCACCTTGCACCCAGCAACCTTGACAAATCACCTTGTTTTTTCCCGTGATTTCAAACACGGTCCGGAGCTCCACTTCCGCCAACACTTTGGTGTCGATATGTGGCTTCAACTAGGACGGAAGGTCTGCTGTGACCAACTTTTCTGCCTTACTTCGAATGGGCTTTGGTACCATCAAAAAAGCGCTTCCAAAATAGGAAGGTGGCCCAACACAATAGCCAACAGGAGCATCGAGAAGCCGTTTTCCTCGGATGAATAGAGCAGTTGAACCAACTCTGGGTGAGAGAGATACTCTGCTTGCATAGATACCATTTCTGAGACTTCATTGACTTTCTGATTTTCACTGTCTAAGACTGAACTCCCGATTTCAAGTCTAATTCAAAATAAATTGGACAAGTTGGAAATTCTGAATCTACCATGTTTGGGTAATATGGTTATTATTCATCAGTGATTTATTACAACTGTTCATCGACATAAAGATCTCCCAGATTCATCATTCAGTGTGTTCCTTGTCCCTTACAAAACATGCTGCAAAGAACCCAATGTCTCCATCTTCCTTGGGAACGGACCGCACACAGTCTCCGGTCAATTGCTTGCAGTGCTCGTCACTGGTCCCCACAGAAGAGAACTCCTGTTCGCAGCGCCGACGAAACCATTCGGGAATCACCACTTCTCGAGGAGCCAATCTCCAGTCCTGCATCTGAACCGTTTCGTTTCGAAGAAGATCCGCAACACTCGCAAAGAACGAACTACATTCATAACTACAAGCAAAACTTATTAGAGTATGGTGTAGTATGGTGTAGTATGGTATGGTGTAGTGTAGTATGGTATAGTATGGTATAGTGTAGTATGGTATAGTGTAGTATGGTATGGTATAGTATGGTGTAGTATGGTATAGTGTAGTATGGTATAGTATGGTGTAGTATGGTATAGTGTAGTATGGTATGGTGTAGTATGGTATAGTGTAGTATGGTATGGTATAGTATAGTATGGTGTAGTATGGTATAGTATGGTGTAATATAGTATAGTATGGTGTAGTATGGTATAGTGTAGTATGGTATAGTATGGTGTAGTGTAGTATGGTATAGTGTAGTATGGTATAGTGTAGTATGGTATAGTATGGTGTAGTGTAGTATGGTATAGTGTAGTATGGTATAGTGTAGTATGGTATAGTATGGTGTAGTATGGTATAGTGTAGTATGGTATAGTGTAGTATGGTATAGTATGGTATGGTGTAGTATGGTATGGTGTAGTATGGTATGGTATGGTGTAGTATGGTGTAGTATGGTGTAGTATGGTATAGTATGGTGTAGTATGGTATAGTATGGTGTAATATGGTATAGTATGGTGTAGTATGGTATAGTATGGTATAGTATGGTGTAGTATGGTATAGTATGGTATGGTATAGTGTAGTATGGTATAGTATGGTATGGTGTAGTATGGTGTAGTATGGTATAAGTAGTATAGTTTAAATTCTCGTGAAACGTTCATATATGAAGTTACTTTTGTTGGTTGGTGATTCCTCAAAACGAAGGTTTTAAGCTACTTATGTAGTTGACAGAGGAATCACCTAGTTAACCGATCGGTGCTAAGTCCCAACTGTAGCTAACTATAGCCAACTACAGCTGACTATAACTAACTGATGGAATACACAAGTACAGAATACTTCTCTAACTAATACACCACAGACCATGGACTAACCTACTAATGGTTCTACACCACTCAATATAGTTATCATGAGTATGGACTATTTTTAATACGGACTACATTACAAAGTCGTAGCTTATTTCAACCAGTTAAATTTCGAACTCTATGTTTATGGAGAAGCGAAATAGACTACTGACCTTTTTACTACTACTACTACGTACTACGTACTACTACTACTACGTACTACTACTACGTACCACTCTGTAAGTATACTGGGTACTACCATTCCGTACGTATGCTTAGTACTACTACTACTACTACTCTGAACTTTACTACTAATCCACTGTACTGATCGTAAGACAAAGATCCCCTACTCTGTACTTCATCCAATAGTATATTCTATTACTATGTATTACCCTACACTTCTACTCTGTACCAATTCTCTATATACTTATAATCAAAGAATCCTCTAGTACTATGTACTACTACTCCGTACTTTTTCTTCTCATACTCTGTATATTCTCTGCTTATACTACAAGTGTGGAATCTCAGTATTTAGCGATATCTTACTACTACAAACCCAATGATTACTATCAGGAAACCGGAACACCTTTCGAGGTAATGTGACTTAATTTACTAGCATGTACTATTCACTAAAAACATGACTGAGTCAATATAGAAGTAATAGATATACCAATAAGGTCAGTCATAGATATACCAATCAGGTCAGTAATAGATATACCAATAAGGTCAGTCATAGTTATAACAATCAGGTCAGTCATAGATATACCAATAAGGTCAGTCATAGATATACCAATAAGGTCAGTCATAGTTATAACAATCAGGTCAGTCATAGTTATACCAATCAGGTCAGCCATAGATATACCAATCCGGACATATACCAATCAGGTCAGTCATAGATATACCAATAAGGTCAGTCATAGTTATAACAATCAGGTCAGTCATAGTTATACCAATCAGGTCAGCCATAGATATACCAATCAGGACAGTAATAGTTATAACAATCAGGTCAGCCATAGATATACCAATCCGGACATATACCAATCAGGTCAGTCATAGATATACCAATAAGGTCAGTCATAGTTATAACAATCAGGTCAGTCATAGTTATACCAATCAGGTCAGCCATAGATAT
>NKZD01001787.1:0-33292 GCA_002370635.1 Metschnikowia cerradonensis
CAGACAGTGGACTGTCTGAGAGTTGGCTCGGTAAGAGTGGATTCAGAGATTGTGGCGGACTTGGAGGCAGAACGATAGGAAACCAGCCCATGTTGTGTCTTACCATCCATGAGAAACTGATCCATCTGCGCTGCCAGGTAAGGCTGGTTGCGACCGTTTGTGGTTGCGAAAGCTGGTTGGTTCAGCCTCATGGCAAAACGATGAAGCTGGATCGGAATTAAAGATGAATTGAGACTCCTCTCACGAATCCTAATTCAAGTCTTTAATTGAAATTCTTAGTCTTCAATATGACGGCAAAATGTGTATGATTGATATTGGAGGGGATGAGAAAGTGGTAGGTACAAGAGTTTGGTTTACATGAAATCTGTGAGAATAGGCACAGAACCGGCAAATCATGGTCACAAATTCAGTACAGACGCTCTAGTATTTCAAAGTGCTGCACCTTGTGCGGATTTTAAGCATTCAATACGACTCCTGATAATTTATTTCTAATAATTACAATCTGGCTCTCTCATTGTGGACATAGAGACTAAACAGAACAGTAAAAGACCTGATCGAATGACTTTAAAGCACAATATACTAATCGCTATCTGGTTAAACACACTTAACTACCAAACAATATTCACTATTTTGCCACCGCTTTCAGTTGAATAGTTTTTTTAGGGATGACTACTAGAGTTCGTCATATGCACTATTAATTTTGTGCAGCTTGTATTAGTTAATAGCGATGAACTTGTTGATAATATATTCGTAAAATTAATGGTAATAGTATATCCAAAGTGGCATATTTTCCATTCATAAGGCATTCTATAATGCTCAGTTTGAGCCAATGTCTGTTTTAAGGCTTCTAAATGACAGGAAGTCTAAATTATGGCCACACAGAAAAGGCTTTTTCTCCATGGAAAAGCTCTTCATTGCATAGTATCACCAAAAGTCACCACTACTAATAGTAATTCATACTAGTAGCCAGTAATACTAAGATTCACTACTAATGCTACCTCAAGTCAACGTGTTACATTTTACACCAGTACTGTACTCGAACAAACGTGAAATAGCAACCTCTTAATAATTTACTATGACTTACTCAATAGTGTTTGGTTCAAACACTTACGTGATCGTCAACACTAAAAACATGAGTTCGTTACTAAACATATCACTCTAAGCTTGCAGGAAAACTATCGTAAACTTTTCCTTTTAATATTGCATTTATTTTTGTATAAAGCAATTGAAGTATGTGGCGGTAACAACAAGTAACGCCTCCAGTTATTTACAAGAAGGCTTACTGATTCTTTTTACATTGCTATTGCTTTAGGAAATAATGTTGAACTTGAGGAACCAGTACACCTTTGTGTACTGCATGTTCATGTTGAGAGGTCAGTCCATGTCCTCGTAAACATCAGTACCTCTACACTAATTAATATTGGTGGGTCTGGTGTCGGGAGACATCTTGGTATGTCCTCCCTCAGTTGATATATATTTTTGTGTTCTCTTATAAAATAGCGGGGGCTTGTCCTTTTATATTAGGGTGAGCCTTCACGTGAGTGACTGCGGTCTTAGAGAAGCAGCAGGTGCTGTTTTTGTTGGAACATGAGGAATCAGTACATCTCTGATGTACTGCATGTAAGCAGGACAGATGAAACAGTGATATGCAGGAATAGACGGAGAGTGGACGACGTCCCGCGGAAAAGGGAGCGGGCGGTAACACTAGAAGGAGATATAGAAGAAGAGACGATGTTGAGTTGAGTATAGCTTAAAAGGAAATCGTTCTAGTTTATGCGTTAGTAGATGACAAATTACAACAGTTTTCTCAACAGTTCATGAGACTGCATACAGACGAACACATGATGGCTATTGTTGAAGAAAGGAAAGGCTAGGGCTGAGCCTCGTCTAGGTCTTGTCTAACTCCGGTAATTGTCTTGGTAAAGAAAAAGTCGGTAAGAGCTTGATGACGGAGAGAAATGGGATATATAAGAGAGGACGATGTTCTCATAAGGGATAATCAAAACAGCTGTGTTAAGATACAAGGATTTCCTAGTATAGTTTAGATACAGATAAGAACATAGGTGTTCGTGATGACTACTGAAGTCTCACACTTAATAGAGTTGTTGGAAAACAACTAGATAATAGTTCCAGTTTATGCGAGTGTGTATTATAACGCTCAACAAGAAAGCCCTATTCTGCAAAATAAGCGGCGTGGAATTATCTAGTTTAATTATACAGATACTTGTCGGGTAAAGTAAAGTATATATACACGGCTTCAAGGGCCACACGAATGGTAACGCGATAGGCTTGATAATTTGAAACAGAAGCTAGTATTATCACTATCATATTCTAATCCTTTGATGCTACAGGCTTTCTTTTTTACAATTCAAAAAATGTTATTCAAAGTCCAGTTAGTTTTTTTCCTTTGGGTTTACTGAATCAATCAAGTTCAAGTCCATGAGCCATACTATCCATTAAGTTGACTTTGACTGGGCCAACTATTAGTTCTACTGAGTCTACTGAAATCTGATGTGCTAATCGATTCCTAAGAAGATAGACTTCTTGAAAAGTCATTTCCTAGACATTAGTCTCTACTCATTTACTTTTTAGTGATACCTATTCCTGTTTTCCATAGTCGTAATTCTAGTAATTCTAAACCTGAATCCAGTAAAATTCTGTTCCTAAGCCTGTGCCTAAGTATAGTGTCATACTCTTCAGGCCCTTTTTTTTTCTCTTGCAATTTTTATGCAGTATTTTTTTTGAGTCTGATTTAATGTTTATCGACTCTTGTCATAACCTTTCGCCTCTATTAATCCATTGAGCACGTGACATTGATCACATGCTGCGTGCGCATCAATACCTGATACGCATCTCATCAAAAAAAATTTACCACACCCTACTATGGATATCTCTAAACCCGTGGGCTCGGAAATCACGTCGGTGGATTTCGGGGTGTTGACCCTTGCGGAAATCAGAAAACTCTCCGCAAAACAAATCACAAACCCCAATGTCTTTGACAACTTGGGCCACTCCGTAACCGGTGGTTTATACGACTTGGCCCTAGGTGCCTTTCTCAGAAACCTCTGTACCACATGTGGACTTGACGAGGTACTGTGCCCGGGTCACCAGGGACACATCGAGTTGCCGGTTCCAGTTTACAACCCGCTTTTTTTCAACCAAATGTACGTTTTCTTGCGCCTGGCTTGTCTCTATTGTCACCGCTTGAAGCTTCACGAAATGGCTGTGCACAAGTACGTGTGCCAGTTGCGTTTGGTGCAATACGGCTTGCTCTTGGAGCTGCAAGAATTGGAATCCATGTTGGCCAAGGAGGGTTCCAGCAATGATGCAGAAGAGTCATCTACGACGGAAATGGACCCTGCCAAGAAAACCGCACTTAAAGAGGCCTCCGAGAAATTCGTGGAGGAGGCCATTGCTAATGCTATTGCCGAAGGTAGAACCTCTGCTCTTGGCTTGAATACAGAGACAGTGGGTGAAGAGAGAAAGAACCTCATCCATGATTTCTATACCCGAATTGTCAGCAGGCCCAAATGTGACAATTGTGGCATGCACAGCCCTACGTACCGTAAAGATGGTTACGTCAAGGTGTTTGAAAACGGATTGAGAGAGTCGCAAATCTCTGCCAACAGAATTAAGGGCTTACAGCGGCGTGACACCTTAAAAAAGACCTCTGGTTCTAGCGAATCTGTCCCATCCGTAAAGCTGAAGTCCGGTTCCAAGTACGTGTTGGCAGCGGAGGTCAGAAATATCTTGCGCAGTCTCTTTGAAAAGGAACAGGCCATCGTCCAAAAATTGTTTCACTCGCGGCCGCTGATGACGGCGCCAGTCAGTGCCGATATGTTTTTCCTCCAGGCTTTGATTGTGCCGGCTACCCGGTTCAGATTGCCCACAAAATTAGGTGACGATGTGCATGAAAACCCCCAAAATGAGCTTTTGACCAACGTGTTGAGAACGGCCATCCTCATTAAGGACTTGAACGATCAAATTTCGGGCCATTTTAGCAAGGAAAAGGCTTCCAGCGCAGAAGACCGCAAAATTCTCTTTAACCGGTTGATGAATGCATTCGTAACCATTCAAAACGATGTCAATGCCTTCATCGACTCCACCAAGAACCAGAACTCCTCTGCAGGAAAGATGCCTGTTCCTGGTATCAAGCAGGCTTTGGAGAAGAAGGAGGGGTTGTTCAGAAAACACATGATGGGAAAAAGAGTCAACTATGCAGCCCGTTCGGTCATCTCTCCAGACCCCAACTTGGAAACAAATGAGATTGGTGTTCCACCCGTCTTTGCCGTCAAATTGACCTACCCAGAACCAGTAACTGCATACAACGTCGCTGAGTTGAGACAGGCCGTCATCAATGGCCCGGAAAAATGGCCTGGTGCAATGTCGATCCAAAATGAAGACGGAAAAATGGTGCTGTTGCTCCACATGACGCAGGAGCAGCGGAAGGCTGCTGCAAACCAGTTGTTGACACCCTCCAACGGTTTCACCGTGTTGAACAAGAAGGTGTTCCGTCACGTGAAAAACAAGGATGTTGTGATAATGAACCGTCAACCTACGTTGCACAAGGCATCTATGATGGGTCACAAGGTGCGTGTTTTGCCTGGTGAAAAGACATTGCGTTTACATTATGCCAATACCGGAGCCTACAATGCCGATTTCGACGGAGACGAGATGAATATGCATTTCCCCCAGAACGAAAATGCTCGAGCCGAAGCTCTTAATTTGGCCAACACGGACTCCCAATACTTAACGCCCACATCCGGTGCTCCCTTGAGAGGCTTGATCCAGGACCACATCAGTGCGGGTGTTTGGTTGACCAATAAGGACACATTTTTCAATCGGGAAACATACCAGCAATTAATCTATGGATGTATCCGTCCAGAAGATGGCCACACCAACGGAAGCTCCAAGCTCCTCACATTACCCCCTACGGTTTTCAAACCCGAACCCTTGTGGACAGGAAAACAGGTGATCAGCACGATTCTCTTGAATATCAAGCCTACAGGAGTGCCCGGTATCAATTTGATCTCCAAAAACAAAATCAAAAATGAGTACTGGGGCAAGGGCTCGGATGAAAACAAAGTGTTGTTCAAAAATGGTGAGTTGCTCTGTGGTATTTTGGACAAGTCGCAATACGGAGCCTCCGAGTATGGTTTAGTGCACTCTTTGCATGAGATATATGGCCCGGACACTGCCGGAAAAGCTCTTTCTGTTTTGGGACGTCTTTTCACCAACTACACCGTCATGGGTGCATTCACTTGTGGTATGGATGACTTGCGGTTAACATCCGAGGGTAATGAGTGGAGAGACGAAATCTTGAAGAAATCCGTGGACATTGGTCGTGAGGCCGCGTGCGAAGTCACCAACTTGGAAAGCCACACTTCCAACAACAACAAAGAATTGTTGAAGAGATTGGAGGAGATCTTGAGAGACGATGACAAATTGGGCATTTTGGATGCCATTTCCCAGTCCAAGGTCAACAGTATCACGTCGCAAGTGGTCAGCAAATGTATTCCGGAAGGTACTATGAAACGGTTCCCCTACAACTCGATGCAGGCCATGGCTCTTTCCGGTGCCAAGGGTTCTGCAGTCAACGTTTCTCAGATTATGTGTCTTTTGGGGCAACAAGCTTTGGAGGGCAGAAGAGTGCCAGTGATGGTGAGTGGAAAGACGTTGCCTGCATTTAAGCCGTTTGAAACCGACGCCAGGGCCGGTGGTTACATCAAGGGCCGGTTCTACTCCGGAATCCGTCCCCAGGAATACTACTTTCACTGTATGGCCGGAAGAGAAGGTTTGATCGATACTGCAGTCAAGACGTCCCGGTCTGGTTACTTGCAGAGATGTTTGACCAAGCAGTTGGAGGGTATCCACGTGGCTTACGATAACTCTGTGCGTGATACCGATGGGTCCATGGTGCAGGCCATCTACGGAGGAGACGCCGTGGATGTGACCAAGCAGTCGCACATGACTCAGTTCAAGTTCTGTCTCGACAACTACGATGCATTATTGACCAAGTACAACCCTGGGGACTTGGCCGAGCATTTAGATACAGAAACTGCCTTGGCATACAGCAAGAAGGTGCGCAAGAGCTTCAAGAAACAGATGGACTTGCCTCATTTCGAGCAGAAGGTCAAGCACGACCCGGTGCTTTCAGTGTATAACCCGGCCAAGTACTTGGGTTCTGTTTCTGAGAAGTTCCAGGACGAGCTCGATGACTTCAGCAAGAACAACAGTCTGTTGTTCACCAAGCACCTGAGCGATGGTGTCACTGAGAAGAAGTTCAAGGCACTCATGCAGTTGAAGTACATGCGTTCCTTGATACAGCCGGGTGAAGCGGTCGGTATTGTGGCTGCCCAATCCATTGGTGAACCTTCCACTCAGATGACGTTGAATACCTTCCATTTCGCTGGTCACGGTGCTGCAAACGTGACGTTGGGTATTCCTAGAATGCGAGAGATTATTATGACTGCATCTGCTGCCATCAAGACCCCACAGATGTCGTTGCCTCTTTTGAAGGACGTGTCCGGCGAAATGGCTGATTCCTTCTGCAAATCCGTGGGTAAAGTTTGTTTCAGCGAGTTCATTGACCGCGTGCTCGTAACGGAAACCACTGGCGTGGAGCAGGGCACGGCAAGACCATACCGGTCGTACCAAATCAAGCTTCGTTTCTACACCCGAGAAGAGTACGAGCAGGAGTACGATATTCTGATGGAGCACTTGCAGCACACCATCAGCACTAAGTTCTTGCAGAAGTTGGAGGCAGCCATCAGCAAGGAAATCAAGAAACAGACCCGTACAGATGTTCTTCCTGCAGTTGGCAAGGCACTTCCAAAGTCCCAGACTGATGCAGCAGTTCCAACGGAGAAATTGGAGGATTCGAATGATGACGGCGATGCTACGGATGAAAAGTTGAAGTCCAATGGAAAGCAGTCTGTTTCATATGACGGCCCAGACGACGAGGAAGTAGAGAGCATGAGAAAGGCTGAGGAAACTTCGGATGAAGATATGGAGGGATCTTCAGAGTCAGAGTCAGAGTCAGAGTCAGAGTCAGAGTCAGACTCTGAGTCCGAATCTGAATCCGAGTCCGATTCCGAAATGGTCAATTCCGAAGCTAAGGAAAAAAAGCCTTTGTCCAAAAACGCTAAGGAGAGACAAACACAAGTCATCTCTGCACACCATTTCGTAAAGCAATACGACTTCGATGACGCCAACGGAGAATGGTGTGAGTTCGAAATCGAGCTTCTTGGCGACGTTCAGAAGTTGTTGATGGTCAACATCATCGAGGACTTGTGCCGCAAGGTGGTGGTGAGAGAAATTCCCAATATTGGGCGTTGTATCCGCGCGCCTAACGAGCCCAATTTGACCACGGAGGGTGTTAATTTCAAGGCCATGTGGGAGCAGGATGACTTTATCAACGTCAATAACATCCGCTCCAACGACATTTCGGCAGTGTTGAAGACCTATGGAGTGGAGGCCGCCAGAAACACTATTGTCAACGAAATCAACAATGTGTTTTCGACCTACGCCATCTCAGTGTCTTCCCGCCACTTGGATTTGATTGCTGATATGATGACCAGAGAGGGAACGTATCTTGCGTTCAACAGAATGGGCATTGACTCGTCCACATCTGCATTTAAGAAGATGTCATACGAGACCACGTGTCAATTCTTGACCAAGGCCGTGCTTAACGGAGACAGAGAGGACTTGGTGTCGCCATCCGCTAAAATTGTGATGGGTAAATTGAACAATGTGGGAACTGGTACGTTCGATGTCATGTCCAAGTTGGCCAGCCATGCATAACCATGTATAATAAAGAAGCATTTGAGTATTTAGTTGATAAAAAAGCATATTTAATATAAGAGATTTTGAATGAAAGGCTTGAAAGTAGTTTTCCCATTTGTTGTTTGATTTGATTTCGGAGTAAACGTGGCCTAAAATGACCTATTTTTGTTAATGAAATGGTGTACTGGTAAAAATGATCTGAAATTGGTGTATGGTTTGGTTGGTCTAAATGTTCGTCTTCTTGGTCAAAAGTTGTTGCATGATATACCCGAGAAATGCTCTTGAGCTTCAGGCCTACCGTGTAAAAGTTCTAAAAAATGACATTTCTTGACTTCAATGTTCGTCTTCGAATCCAGTAAGTCTTTTCAGGATCTAAAAGGCCAGCTGGAGAGCAAGTTATTGGAAGAAGCTCTAATATGCAGTGAATTCAGGTTCTTTCTTTTTCATCATTAGCCTGTTTATCACTCTTCGATTAGCACTTTTGAGCTGTAATTATTCACAGTTTACCAGTAAGTGTTGCATTCTTCTTTTTTTTCTGATAGTTTATTTTAATTCATACTTTCAGAGTCAATGCGAAAGTGTTCAAAAAAGAGCTGGAAGAACGATTCAAAAAGAACCACAGACATTCAGCGAATAATCAAAGTTAAAAGACGCTCAAGATGATGCTAGAAATCCTAAAAATAATGAAGACATTGTGAAAGTCATACTGACAAAATTAAACCAATTTCCGCTGGATTCACAAAGAAGGACAATATTTTAGTTAATCGTATCTTACAATTGAACGGAGGGAAAACAAGCAAGATCTAAATCATGAACAACTGATAGCACGCAGCCAACAAAAAAAGAACAGCAGGAACGACCTTTGGGGAAATTGCAGTAGAATTTCAACGAAATCATTCGCGATTATGAATCGCCGAATCCCGAAAGGCCCAAAATGAAGGACAACGACCAATACAGTGTTTTTCAAAACTATTCAAACCAGCGCGGCAAAATTTTTCGAGCCAAGAAGACAGAATGGTTCAAACCAACATCGCAAAACGATTTCAACCACACTAGCAAAATTAAACAAACCAATAATTCTAAAAGTTTGGTACCCCTT
This sequence comes from Metschnikowia cerradonensis, assembly GCA_002370635.1. Lineage (NCBI taxonomy): Eukaryota > Fungi > Ascomycota > Pichiomycetes > Serinales > Metschnikowiaceae > Metschnikowia > Metschnikowia cerradonensis. Next base: position 8,885 of record NKZD01001787.1, read on the forward strand.
CGCACGGTCTTTCAAACCAAATGGCGTAATGTTTCACACCAACTTTCATTAGAATTCAATATTCTGAAACCTTAAATCTGGACGATTGCCTCATATGGGGGAGTCTTGCATTATTAATCAAGGGTGAAAAACGGACGGAACTGAGCTGGTTTCCTTGTTATCCTGTATACAACAATTTGTTAGGGGTTATGTAATCATTCATTTTATTATTACTAATCAAAGAAGTATATAAGAAATTACAGGATCACACGTATCCACAAATGTTTTGTACTAGTTACTCGTTAAGTCTATTTGAGCTACTGTAGTGTAATAAGTGTATTAGTTTTGTAAAATTGGTTTGAAAGACTGTGCGAAGGAGTACGAAACTTTTTGACTTATTGGTTTAATTAATTTTGCTAGTGTGGTTTGGAACATTTTGGCGCGCTGGTTTGAATAGTTTTGAAAACACTGTACCTCTTGAAATGTGGCGGTACAAAGCTTATAACGCTCTACGCTGCTCTCTCCTTGATCCTTTTAGAATGATGTTATAGAATTCTCTCTATGGTATATTTAATATGGGGTAGAATACTATTACGTGTTACAAAAATTCTGATAGAAAAATGCACTATACATCTCTTATGGTAAGGTTTTATGTGAATTACTTTGCTCTAAAAAAATTCTATCCATAACTTTTGTTTATAATACTGGAGAGTTGATCTATCGGAGATCTCACTTGTTCATGAACATTTTGTCAATTAACCAGGATTCGTTTCATTTGCAGCCGCTTTGCTTGCTTAAATGTTCCATGCAGCAAGCAAGAAAGTGGAGACAAACGAAATTTTGAAGCTTGGCTTGTTAAAGAATAAAGACTTCAAATCAATTTTATTCTTTCCAACGCTGATCACAGATGTCCAGGGAATGGTAATAATGCCACGGTTCTCCAAGAATTGCAATAAGAGATAACTGGATACAGACAAAAATACAATTGCGCTCGAGAGCTTGCCAATGATGACTCCCAAAAAGAGTCCGGTCACCGAGCCCATACAGAGATCTCCGTAATCAATTTTCTTCCCCAAAGAAGAGGTTCTGACCTTGGCTTCAAGCGCAGAAGGATTGTAGTTTCTTTGCGGTGCTGATACGGCAATTGCATCATTGTAAATGGAGGGTCTGGATAACAGGAGAGTGCCTGCACCTAAAAGAATGGGTACGGCCTTGAAAGTATTTCTGAAAAGAACTGGTCTGAAGGCGCTGAACATTTTGAAGGAGATGGTAGTGAAAGTGGCTAGTTTGCTGTGGTGTCCGGGTGTACGTGTTGGGTGTGGGGTTAGTTGCTGGGCGGGAATCCTGGTGCACGGGTGTCAATGGCTGTGTCTGCATGTGTGTGCGCGTGGCTGGGTGCTTGCTGTGCGGACAGTGTACGGATTTGCGGTGTACGGGTTTGTGAAAGCCGTGCAGGAAATGATTTTCTTCAGGTTTCTTTGCGCGTGCGCGTGCCAATTACGGCCGCAATGGGAGCGCGACTGCTATATGCACCCTCTTTGCCTCTCGGTTTCTCTGAATGCCGCTTCCACGCACCTGGCCAGCTCCTGTACTGGGCCTAGTACCCAGGATATAAAGTGCTGGGGTATCCGCAGGCCGTTGCACAGGCCCCAAATTTCTCCTATATCTAAACCATTCATCGAGGTTTTTTTGCTTTCTTTTTTTCTTTTCTATACTTTTTTATATTTCCGTTTCGGGCTCCGTGGCTCCGCCTTCAACCTCATCTCAAATATCGCTTCTTCTCAAAATCGCTTCATCTCAAATACCGCTCTGAGATCTCTCGGCCATTTGCTCGTCCCTTTTCCGCACAGAACTTTTGCACCTACAGCGGATTTTGCAATTTAAAATTAAAAAAATTGGTTCAATAAAAGCCAGAATTTGAAAAACCTGGTTGTTGCTTGTGTTATTGAATTTTAAATTTTGTTTTGGATTTCGGGTTAGGATTTTAAATTAATTTTGAATTTAAAATTTGAAAATTTTTTTTTTTTGAAGTATCTGTCCTAACATACTTTGAATTTTGAAATATTTATCGCTATTTTGAATTGTGAAATAATTCAAATACTGCTTCTTCTTCGAGATACTCTTCGAAATATTTTAAATTTTGGATACGTTGTGAGATACTTTAAATTCTCTTTAAAGTACCTTGAATTTTGAACACTTTGAATTCTTCGAAATATCTGAAATACAAACAATGGTGGCAGGTCCTATCCAACCGGTGCAATTGACACCAAGTGTTCTTCTAGGCTCCTACAATAGCTTGCAGATGCCCAAGTTGATCGACACCCACAATATCAAGGTGGTAGTGAATTGCGGGCTGACGGAGCAGTTTTTGAGCTTCATCGATGAATCACAACCGGTGATACTGTCTGACGTCATCGTCTTGAACTTGGACCCAAACACCTCCAATGACCACTGGGCATTCCAGGAGTTCCATGGCAGGTACAACCGCATCTTGCAGAACTACTTGGCGTTTTTTTACAACTACAACCTGAATGTGCGGTTCTTCGTCAACTCTAACTATCAGGATTCCAAGCTCTCGTTTGAGTCGCCCACCATGAACGGTGTGCCTTTGAAACTGTTGTTCAATATCAACCGGTTACTCAAACTCATCAAGAATGTAAACCTGTCGGTGAACTTTCTTTTTGTGGCCGAACACTTTGATCAACAGCACTTGTCTAATGGACTTCTATATTCGCTTGCAATCCTGTACCTCATGGACAATTATGGCTACAACTTTGATGCCAGCCTGAAGTACTTACAGAGGTGTCTTGTGAACCACCAGGGCTATAATCTCTTCTGCCACAATCATTATGACGACATGCTTTTGATTGATAGTTTGAAGAAGTTTCACCAGGAAAATTCTCGGATCAAGGCATCTGAGGGATGCTTGATGACGAGAAACATTAAGTTGAAGAGGTCCATAGACTGTACGGAACAGGTTCAGCCAGCTCTCAAACGTTTGGCTTAGGCGGCTAACTTAATTTTTGGCCAGTTTTGGCTACTCTATACGGTTATGGAATTGTAATATATCAATAAAAATGTGTTTTATTATTATGGAACCAGTATCCCGCTATTTAATTGCTACATAATGGACTTTGCTAGTTTTCTGGAACTGTCAATCCTACCATTCTGGCAGTCTTCCTCACGTTGTCCTCCTGGCTGATTCTTAAGCCTGGGTTGTATCTTTCAAGAAGTTCGTTGTACTCTCTCTGGTTTTTCAAGAAAAGCACTACATTCTGGATGTTTGAGACGTCATCGGCGGAATCCAAGAGATTTTGGACTTTTTTGTCGCTCAACGGCGGATAACTGATCTCCCCTTTCTCCAAGGCCTTGAGCTTAGTCTCCACCTCAGTTGTGGGTTTGCGGGCTTTAATCTGCTGGAGCTTCTCGTAAGTCAAACGGGCCTTATTTTTCTCGAGATCTTGCTCCCACCTATGCTTATGGACCTTTTTATGGGCAAGCACGAGCTCCTTTCGGAGCTCCTTGAGGAGATTCTGCAACATGCCCTTATTTCAACGCAGAGGATCGGCTGAAATGGATGTATGATCACGTGACCTTGTATGTACAGATGTGCTTAAACCACCACATCTTGTGGTTAAAGGCGTCTCCATCTCCAAAATTAGATGTTTTACACTTTCTCAAATTACTTAAAATGTTCTCGAGTTTTGCTTTCATAATGCCTGTGTTCCATCCTCTTGCTATCGGTGCTCTGAAATACTGGTGTTTCGGGCCTTGGGACCCTTGGCAGTCCGCATGCTCACTCTTCGAACCGTCCAGAGATCTTCAACATTTTTCATAACACCATAATTATTAACCTTTACTAAGCTCGCCTCTACACTCTGTTTTTACTGATCGTTACTGAATTTCGGCCTTCGTCGCTCGCTTACCTTTTAAATCCCTTACCTTATCGATGTGTTGCCATGTCAATATCTCCCTTCGCTCGGTCTCAACTCCGGAGCACTAGCTGCGTTAGGCTACGCGACCGCGCCTTTTGACCAATAGAAAGTTGTTTCGGCTCCGAAAAGCTGTAGTGCGAATTTTTCCATATTCACTAGTAGCCACTTTGAGAGTCGCATTAATTCCTCTTTTCCCCAACTGATTCAACCCTTGTTCTTCCACAACATGTTCAGACCAGCACTCAAAAACGTATGTTTATCTCGATCGATTACAGAGTGTTTTCTGTAAAATTTTATCCAATATATTATGAAGCGTAAGGCTAAAGCCTGGTTCGAATTTAGTTTCGGATCGGCCGGCCTCTGAGATCTGACAACACAAGAGAAGGTCAAGAGAGATTAAGCACATTTATCCATATATTTATATGAGGCCAATTTCAGCCTTTGTTTTCGGAATTCTTTATAGGCCTCTCATACTAACATGTAGGTCCGTGCCCTTGCAACTATTGCTAACCCAGAGGCAGTCTTGCCTAAAAAGTACGGTGGTAAATACACCGTGACTTTGATTCCAGGAGACGGTGTTGGTAAGGAAATCACAGACTCTGTCCAAACCATCTTCAAGGACCAAAAAGTTCCTATTGATTGGGAAATCGTTGACGTGTCTGGTTTGTCTGAAGACCCACAAGGTGTCACTGAGGCCGTCAACTCTTTGAAGAGAAATAAGGTCGGTTTGAAGGGTATTTTGTACACTCCTAACACCGCCCACTCTAAATCTTTAAACGTTGCATTGAGAAAGGAGTTGGACATCTACGCTTCTTTGGTCTTGATCAAGAACATCCCTGGTGTCAAGTCTAGATTGGATGGAATTGATTTCGCCTTGGTCAGAGAGAACACTGAGGGTGAGTATTCCGGCTTGGAGCACCAGTCTTTCCCAGGTGTTGTTGAGTCGTTAAAGATCATGACCAGATTTAAGTCTGAAAGAATCGCCAAGTTCGCTTTTGACTTCGCCAAGAAGAACAACAGAAAGTTGGTCACCGCCATTCACAAGGCGAACATCATGAAGTTGGGTGATGGTTTGTTCAGAAATACAGTCAAGGATGTTGGCCAGGACTACCCAGGCATTGAAGTCAGCGACTTGATTGTCGACAATGCCTCCATGCAGGCCGTGGCCAAGCCAGAGCAGTTCGATGTTTTGGTCACTCCTAACTTGTACGGTTCCATTCTCTCCAACATTGGTGCTGCTTTGATTGGCGGTCCAGGTTTGGTTCCAGGTGCCAACTTCGGTAGAGAATACGCTGTGTTCGAGCCAGGATGCAGACACGTTGGTTTGGACATCAAGGGTCAAAACACTGCCAACCCAACTGCCATGATATTGTCTGCTTCTATGTTGTTGAGACACTTGGGCTTGAACGACCACGCCGACAAGATTTCGCAAGCTACTTACGATGTTCTTGCTGAGGGTAAGGCCCACACCAAGGACATTGGCGGAAACAGCTCCACTACTGAATTTACCGACGCTATTTTGGCTAAATTGAACAACTAAACATCCCGGCCCGGATCTCATAACAATTACATTATAGATAGCAACATATTCTCAAGAATCTCATGGGTGTAGAAGCGTAGGTAACGCATTTTTTGAAAACCCAGAAAGGTAATTAGTAAATTCATTCCGCTCAGAATCCACATGAGGTTCTTTTGTTCAGCAAATGCAGGTTGCCCAAATAGCCGCGTGAAACCATTCAGCTCCCGAGTGCAATGTTATGCTATACAGTGTTTTTCAAAACTATTCAAACCAGCGCGCCAAAACGATTCAAACCAGTGCGACAAATTGATTCAAACTAGCGCGACAAAATGTTTCGTACCCCTTCGCACAGTCTTTCAAACCATATGGACAAGTTGTTGTATACAGGATAATAATGAAACCAGTTTAGTTCCGTCCGTTTTTCACCCTTTATTGGTACTGCAAGACTTTTTCCCCCAAATGTAGTACATATGAGGCAATCGTCCAGATTTAAGATTTCAGAATATTGAATTCTAATAAAAGTTGGTGTGAAACATTTCGCCATTTGGTTTGAACCATTCTGTCTTCTTGGTTCGAAACATTTTGTCGCGCTGGTTTGAAACATTTTGTCACGCTGGTTTGAATAGTTTTGTCGTGCTGGTTTGAATAGTTTTGTCGTGCTGGTTTGAATAATTTTGAAAAGCACTGTATGTAGGCCGAGTGAAAAAGATGGCTGGTAAAAATATAACCTGGAATGACGCGCGCGCTTTAAACCCTGAACCAATCATGTTGTTCACGTTACTGGACCACATCCGAAATGGTATTAACATCGCAGAACTTCTGCTGTTTAAGTTTCAAAATAGAGTACACTTTCTACGACAATAAGTCCACAGCTCGTGATTAGGTACACTTTTAAGACACAACCCATAAAAGAATTTAGGAAGCCTACGATTCCTGAAAACTTTCTGAACTATTTTTCTTTGGGTACTTAAGGTGGAGGAGTCAAGATTCCGTGCTATAATGTAGGAATTTAGAAAAAGAAACTTATTGGTGAAACATCTCCTGTGGTATTCCGTAAGTCATTCTAAAACTAAATGGTTCGCGAACATTGAAGCTAACATGAATTGCAAATCCTTCAGAGCAATATTGCAGGCAGAATTCATTCATAAGGAGTAATTTCCCCAGAATAAGCCTGCATTGAGGTTATACACAAACTTTGGTCCCAAAAAGGCCTCGGCTCCTTGACTCCAGCTTTTCTTCTGAAAACTGTATCTTTTGGTCCTTACAGTATCATTGTGGGATGTTTCGGTGACTCTACAAATACCAATTAATGCGTATCACTGGTCAAGCTGAAGGTAAAACGTAAATGAAATACATATTTAAGAAAAAGATATATTTGGGGCAGAGACCAAAAGCCAAAAGTAACTGATATGGTTATCACAACCCAGTTTCAAAGCAGAACAATAAGAACCTCATGACACTTTCTCACAGTAAGTAGAGACGAGTCATCACCAAGTACACAGGAAGTAATAAACACTGTGTGCAGTTCCTTCGTTGACTCGGTGGGTGGGCCGCATTTTGAATTCTCAGAGTGGTTTTTCTATTTCGGATAACGAGATTCGTTCATTTCTTTGATAAATTCAAAGGAAATCAAGCAGAAAAAAAGCAATATTTTCCTCATGTGTGACGTCGTATTAGGTTCCCAATGGGGAGATGAAGGTAAAGGCAAATTGGTCGACATCTTATGTGATGAAATCGATGTGTGTGCCAGATGTCAAGGTGGAAACAATGCCGGCCATACAATTGTGGTTGGCAAGACAAAGTATGACTTTCACATGCTTCCTTCTGGGCTCGTCAATCCAAACTGTGTCAACTTGGTTGGCTCCGGTGTGGTGATCCATGTGCCTTCTCTTTTCGAGGAATTGGAGAACTTGGAAAAAAAGGGCTTGCACTGCAGAGATAGGTTGTTCATCTCTTCTAGAGCGCATTTGGTGTTTGACTTTCACCAAAGGACTGATAAATTGAAGGAGGCCGAACTTTCTGTCAACAAGAAGTCCATTGGAACCACTGGAAAAGGAATTGGTCCAACTTACTCGACAAAGGCATCCAGATCGGGAATCAGAGTCCACCACTTGGTTTCCGAAGAGCCTGAGTCTTGGGAGGAATTTAAGACTAGATATCACCGTCTTGTAGACTCCAGATACAAGAGATACGGTGAATTTGACTACGACGTGGACGAGGAATTGGCCAGATACGAGAAGTACAGAGAAACCTTACGCCCATTTGTGGTTGACTCTGTGGATTTCATGCACAAGGCAATTGCAGACAAGAAGAAGATCTTGGTCGAGGGTGCCAACGCTTTGATGTTGGACTTGGACTTCGGTACCTACCCTTATGTCACTTCTTCCTCCACTGGTATTGGTGGTGTGTTGACCGGCTTGGGAATTGCTCCAAGAGCTATTAACAATGTGTTTGGTGTCGTGAAGGCCTACACCACTAGAGTTGGTGAAGGTCCTTTCCCATCGGAACAATTGAACGAAGTCGGCGAGACCTTGCAAGACGTTGGTGCTGAATACGGTGTCACCACCGGTAGAAAGAGAAGATGCGGCTGGTTGGACTTGGTTGTTTTGAAGTACTCCAATGCTATCAATGGCTACACACACTTGAACATCACTAAGTTGGACGTCTTGGACTCTTTCAAAGAAATCAAGGTTGCCGTGGGATACAAGTACAAGGGCAAGGATTTGCCTTCATTCCCAGAAGACTTGAATGTGTTGGCTAAGGTGGAGGTTGTTTACGAGACTTTGCCCGGCTGGAACTCTGACATTTCCAAGATCACCAACTACAAGGACTTGCCAGAGAATGCTAAGAATTACTTGAAGTACATCGAGGACTTTTTGAATGTACCAGTCAAGTGGGTTGGCGTTGGGCCAGCACGTGAGTCGATGTTGGTTAAAGATTAGAAAAACGGTACTTTTTGAATAGATACTTATGTTAGTGAGACGTGTAGTTCGAGTCACTTTTCTTGGGAAACACGTGCGAAAAACTCAACTTTGCCTAACTAACGAACATCTGTGATATGCCTCCACAACTAAAGAAAGGGCGCAAGAAAGACGTTGTTCCGCCGAACGAGAATCAAGCTGAGGGCTCTACAAAACAATGTCGCTGTGATTTCCAACTGGTTCTTGGATACTTGCTTACAAGTGTAAACTTGCTAGTACGCTTTTACTGCGGTATCTACATGATCATATCCGACTGCGATGAAACTTACAATTATTGGGAGCCGTTGAACTTAATCTTTCGTGGTTTCGGAAAACAGACTTGGGAATACTCTCCCGCTTATGCAATCAGATCATATGCATACTTGATTCCTTATTACCTTCTCTCGAACCCCATCCGCGACTTGAACCATTTGAGTGGTTCTACATTCCCTGCTTACTACACGTTTTACTACATTCGGATCTTTGCTTTATGTGGATTCACTTCATTTGTCGAGATCAAGCTTTTCAAGTCCATTAATAAAAATTATAGTTCGTATGTTGGAAACTGGTATTTGTTATACACAACATTTGCACCGGGAATGTCACACGCTGGCGTGGCATTGCTTCCGTCCTCGTTTGCCATGGACTGGATCACTTGGGGAACTGCTTTTGCACTTAATGCATTGACTAGCAAAAACGATCAGTCAATCATCAAGCCTACTGTGAATGCTATCACCTGCTTTCTAGTCGCAGGGCTTGTGGGTTGGCCATTTGCATTGATCCTTGGTGTGCCATTCGGTCTTTACACAATGAGCTCTAGATTTCAGACTCAACCTCTCATCAGCATTGTTTTCTTGTGTGTTGCTTCATTTGCGGGCATATTCTTCTTCGTATTACTTACGGACTCATACGTGTATGACCGTAAAATGCTTTTTGTGCCATTTAACATTGTGCTTTACAATGTGTTCTCGGTAGCAGGAGAGGGTCCAGAAATATTTGGCGTTGAGCCATTCTCCTACTACGTCAAAAATTTGTTTCTCAACTTCAACATAGTGTCTGTTCTTGGGTACTTGGGAATTTTGTTGAATGGCTTTTTCTACAAACAAAGACAAAAAGTAACCTTCGGAGTATCACTTCCTATAGTGATTTGGAGCTTGATATTTTTCAGGCAACCACATAAGGAAGAGCGCTTTTTATACCCAATTTACTCCTTGATCTGCCTCTCAGCAGCTCTCTTCACGTCTGTTGTCTTTGATAAGGTACAAGTCATTTGCAACCGCAAAAGTATTACAATATTCTTGCTGGTATGTTCAATATTTGTCTATGTCACTGTTTCTATCTTGAGAATATTGAATTTGGTTCATAATTACAGTGCTCCGTTAAATGTTGCACAAGCGCTACACGAAGAATCTTTGTCCGAGGTCGGAAGTAAGAATGTATGTGTGGGACGCGAATGGTATCACTTCCCTGCATCGTTCTTTCTTCCTGACAACTACCGCTTGAGATTTGTGGAGAGTGGTTTTGACGGTCTTTTGCCCGGAGACTTTCCCGAAAACGTCTCTTTGAGAGAAGCAGCCTCAACTTTTCCTTCTGGAATGAACTCGAAGAATATATATTCTCCGGATAAGGTGGTTCCATTTGAGTCTTGTGATTATTACTTCGACAACTCATTGGCTACCACTGAAGAAGAGCCTTGGCTCATAAAAACAAGTGAGAATGGAGACGAAGTTCGTCCGGGTTGGAATGTGATTAAGTGTCAAGATCTTATCAACTCAAACGGTGATCATAGCGGTATCGGAAGACTTCTCTATGTCCCAGAGGTTGTGAGATCAGTCGTACCATACGAGGTAGAGCAGATGAAATACTGTCTCTTGAAAAAAAACAAATAGTTAATCCAGTTTGACGGAAAGTATCAGTTAAAAACTACATGAATGAAGTTATGCGAAATGTAATGATCGTAATTCTGCATTCGCAAATAAGCAGTTCCTAGTTATACTATAAATCATCATCAAAGTAACTGTTAAGCGCAGCCTTGGACTTTTGGAAGCCATCTTTGGCTTTCTCCATTGTATCTTCAATCAGCTTGATCCAAAATTCATCGTCCGATTCTTTGAGATCTTTTATTTTGTAGTTATCGAAATTGTTTCTGTGTCCATAGTTTTGCATTCTTTCACACTGCTCGGCGATAGTAGTTAAGCCTAAAGCAGCAGCTGAGCCTTTCAAGTAGTGGCCCAATGAGGACAATTTGTTTAGATCTTTTGCTTTGATGTTTTCGTCTATCTTTTTGAATGTGTCCTCGAATTGATCCACGAAAGTTTGGAATAACCCCTGGCAGAATCCCTCCTCATCCTCGTCCATGGCCACCAACTCTGAAAACACTTGCCAATCGACTAGTCCGCTTTCCTGCAAATCTATACTCTTCTGATCGCTCATCTCAGTTGAATATGTATTTGTAGCTCTGAATGTTTTTCTTGAAATTCAGAAGTAGAGTAGTGTGGCACTGGTCCTAGAATCTGTTATGTGTGTAAGGAAATTACCGAAATTTCGACAAAGATAGGAGTGGGGTAGCGGTTTTAAAGGGGTCTCAACTTTTCCGACTTCTTGGACAAAGATAATTCTCCGGATTACTTCCCAGTACTGTGGCTTTTGATTTGTTTCCACAAGGAATAGGATCGAAATGAAGAACTTTTTTTGCTCTGGTTGTATCCTCAACGGTCTAGGCGCATTCGTGAAACATGCACCGTGAAAAAGTAATAAAAATTATGTCATTGATCACGTGACTTTACTTTAGATTCATGCACTTGAGTATTAGAATTCTTTGTTATTTTGTTGCACCATTATGACCATCATACAATCTCCGTTCCTTTGTCAGTCCGATACAATTGGTGAGGTGTCTTTCTTATTTGAGTTCAAATCTATAATTCTAAGTTAAACCCGCTAAGCCAGCCTTTTCAGCAAGTACAGGGTTCAAATAGTGAATTCGAAAAAGTCGCCGAGCTTGTTTGCGAAATACGTTGGCGCTTCGTCTTGGGGCAAAGTCTTCACAGTCTCCTCTTTTTCAATTCCTGTCAAAACAAGTAAAGTGTCTAAACCACCGTCTCTTCCAAATTTCATGTCGGTGTTAAGTCTGTCACCAATCATAAGCCCTCTAGAAGGATTCGAATTGAGTCCTGTGTTCATGGCCTTGATAGTGTTCATCATAGATTGATTAGGCTTTCCGCAAATGGCATCTGGCCTTCTACTACTAGCATTTGCCACCGTTTCAATAATTGAGCCTGCTCCAATCAACAACTTTCCTTTCAGAGGGAAAGTGGAGTCGATGTTAGTAGCAATGAACGGAATGCTCTTGTTATCCTTCATTAAATATTGTAAAGCAACTGAAAGCTTCAAGTAGTTGACATTCATAGCTAAACCAGCCACCACTGCTCCCACGGTAGGATCCAAATTCACCAATTGCTCGTCCTGAGGATCGAAGGTCGCACCATGCTCCATCAATCTTGGATCTGTTCCTCCAACTGTTTCATAACCCAACTCTTTCAATTCAGTTTCAATGCCGGATTCACCTAGAACAAACACCTTTTTGTCTTTTGGAAGTTGAAGGATCTTGTCGACATATACAGCAGATGCATAGGACGATCCGAATACTTCATCTTTGGTGATTCCGGTGATTCCGAGCTTCTCAAATTTGTGGAGGTAGTCTTCTCTTGCTTTGGTAGAATTGTTGGTAACAAAAATCACTGACTTTTGCATACCTTTTAACAAATGAATGGTTTCGGCAACAGAGGGCAACAAATGGTCACCAAGCCAAATCACACCATCACAATCAAAAAGAAAATAATCATATTTGTCAAACAAGCTTAAAACCTGCTCTTTGGATGTAATCTTTTCGGACATGGTATATAGCGGAATAAACGGAAGTATGTTGTGCGCTTTATCGCAATATTAGGGAGGTAGGGAGGTAGGGAGGTATTGGGCTGAATATCCTCTTAAGCTAATAAACTGAAGGATTAATAAAATTAAATTTACACTTGTGAACCAAAAAAAATGGCTTCGTGATGTACACATATATGCTCATTATAAATTGTGTTTGAGAGTAAAATGTTTCCGATAGCAGCAACAAAACTGCATGCCAGAACACATGAAGAAGGCAGAAAACTTTGAATAACCGGCCAAGCTAAGCAGTAAATTGTAAATGGAAAGTCGGCATAACACTCTCTCGCTTTTTGCCAAAACACCCATCTCAGCATAAACTACCCGAAGTGCTCCAAGTGACTGGAAGACAGCTTAACGCTCATTGGGATTGATTCCAGCAGTGTACTTTGGGAACCTGATTTTGGATCTATCATTGTATAATTGTTCTTCGAACTTGGCTCTTGTTTCGGGCAGCATAGAGTCGGCGACCAACTCTTGCCTCTTCAATTCCGAAAAGTATCTTCTGGCAAGATGTCTGTCTTCTTCGGCCCTCAATAATGGCTCAAGATAGAACCGTGCCCACTGTTTTTCTCTTCCGAGTTCTCGTTGTTCATCGACACCTTGATAAAATCTATAGTAGCCGAATGCCATGATTCCTGTGATGCCCCAGAAATAGAGAGCAGGCCTGAAGCCTCTAGATGGAAGATGTCTTTTCCATTGAACTGGCTCGTAGCCCCCGATAGGCGGTAAGTCTTGCATCTCTGTATATCACTTGTTCGAATGAGAACTCCCAGAGTGGTTATTTTACTTTGTTTCTCATTGGATGCCGAAAAGAGAATGAGCGCGCGCTAACATTTTTTTTTAAAGGCTATTTAGCATGAGTTCTAAAATCACTTAATATCGAAGACTGGCTTCAATTTTTTGATGAGAATCCAGTCATCCCGAGAGACGGTATCTCTGAAAGCAGGGTCTTTCAATGTATCAATAGATTTTCTGGAGATCAAAGAGTACAAATTGTCAGTCTCATCAACGTGACGACCCCAAGTTGGCTGAGCTGCACTTGGGTTCTCTAATCTCATAGCAACACCCGCAGAAGTTTGCCCCTTTTTGACGATGTCAGAAGACTTGTGGTTCACTTCTAAAGACACAACCTTACCCAAGACAAGAATGTTTGGGGTATTGGTGGTTGGGTCTTTGCGGACTGCACAGATTGGAGTTCCAAGACGCACCGCTCCCTCCACAACGTCAACACCAATAATCATTGGGTTACGCTTGTTAATGATTTGAACAGTTTTCAAAACACAAGGCATAACAGCATATTCCATGAAATCTTTTCTGCGCTGTTCAAGCAATTTGCTTTGATAAGCTGTGAAGGCATCGAACAAGTGATAGATGATGTCAGCGTTGAAAATCTTGATCTTCTGTTCTTCTGCGTATTGCTCAGCTTCCTTATCAACTCTCACATCGAAACACAACATGACTGCCAATTCTGGTGCTTTATCAATCATTGTAGTTGCTTTCATCACATCCCTCTTGTAAACTGGACCCAAACCTATAGACATGACTGGAATCTTCATGTCTTTCAAGAAATCCAACAATGCTTCCAAAGATCCTAATGTTGATGCTTGAACAACAACACCTTTTCCAGAAGTGTCCACGGAGTCCAACAAACCGGTCAAATCGTCCATTACTTCCTCCATCATTTCCTCCTCGTCATCATCTTCTCCCACCACTAACAAACGCGATCCAGCAACAGCCTTTTCCAAATCATTTGCAGCAATCTTCACACCCAAAGCAGCCTTCACTTCTTTGTGATGCATATACTCAGACTTGATTCTCAATTCACGAGAAGGCGGAGGTGTGAGTAAGGCCCTTATATTTGTTGCAATTGGACCGTTCAATCCACAAAGAACAACTCGGTCACCTTCTCTCAAATATCCGTTAGATAAGACAACATCAATCGTGTAACCAAAACCCTCAACAACTTTCACCTCCAAGATGGTGGCTTCGACCTTAGACAAGTACATCAATTGCTTAGACATTCTCTTCTGTGTGAGCTCAAGCAACAACCACAACAAGTCAGGAACACCTTCACCCGTTACGGCAGACGTAGGAACAATAGAAACATACTTCGACATGTTCTTGTTTTGGAAGTAAAGCTCAGAATTCAAACCTTGCTCAGACAAGGCAAGGTGAATTTCATCGTACCTCTTTTGGAATTCAGATTGGACAGAAGCATTTTGTCTAGCAAAGGAGTCACGGAAGGAGTTGTTGGGAGTAGCTTCCCAATCATATAATCTATCAATCTTGTTTAATGCGACGATGAAAGGAGCTTTTCTGTCTCTCAATAATCTGATAGATTCAAGAGTTTGCTGTTCCAATCCATGCATGATATCGATCACCAAGATAGCAATGTTACACAAAGAAGAACCACGGGATCTTAAGTTTGAGAAAGACTCGTGACCTGGGGTATCAATAATCAATAATCCCGGCACTTCAAACAATTGCTTCTCATACTTGGCCATCACAGCGGTCTTTTGCTTGATGGATTCCACAGGGAAGTAAGTAGCACCAATTTGTTGAGTGATACCACCGGCCTCACCACCCTGAACATTGGTTTGACGAATCTTATCCAACAACTTGGTCTTACCAGTGTCAACGTGTCCCAAAATACAACAAATTGGAGAACGCAACTCTTTATCGGATGTTTCTTTCTGTACCGGAGCTTTAGTTGCCGATGCTTTCTTAGCCTTCTCCTCGGCAGCCTTCAACTCGCGATCTTCCGCATCCTTCCGGCTCTTTTCGGCAGCAGCAATTGCAGCTTCAGCAGCAGCAGCTTCAGCTTCTTTGCCAGCAACAATGTCAGCTTCCTCTTCAGTCTCTTCCTCATCGACTTCAGCTGGCGTGGCTGATTGTTCGTCGTTTAGGGCATTTTCCCAGTCATCAGCAACACCATCATCCTCAAGCATCTTCTCCCAGTCATCAACGACTTCCTCACCCTCTTTGCCTTCGGCGGGGGTGTCTTGCTTAACTTGCGGCTTTTGTTGGAAAGTCTTTGGTTTCGTGGACTTCTTTTTCTCATATAAAATTCTTTTTGGTTTGCCCTCACCAGTACCAGAACTTCCTGCAGAGTCACCCTTTTCCTGCTTCTTCTCAAAGGCGGCGATGGTAATGTTGCTTTGTTGTAAGAATTGCTCACGACGACGCTCCTGCAAGCGCTTTTCCTCTTTTTGTTTCTTTGTCAAGTACTTACCTTCGGCTTTCAATTTTTCCTTTTTCAATCTTTCTCTCTCCTTCTTAGCCTCTCTGGCAAGAGCTGCTTCTTTTTCTGCCTCTTCAGCAGCTTTTTCTTCCTCTGCAAGACGCAATTCCTCTTCTTCGGCTTGACGTTTTTGCTCATCTTCCAACTGCTTCTTCAATTCCAATTGCTTCTTCAAGGCAGAAAGGCCAGCTGGCGCCTTCTTTGCCTTCTTTGCAGGAGCAGTTTTTGGTTTCACTTCGGGCTCTGGAGTTGCACTTGCCAGATCTGAGGACTTTTTCTGGACCGCCTCAGCATTCTTTTTGTTAGCCTCCTTGATTTGTTCTTTCTTAGCAGCCTGCTCATTCTTCTTTTTAATTGCAGCTTCCTTCTTAGCCTGCTTCTCAGCCTCCTTTTTCAACTTTTCCTTCTCCTTCTTACTCAAAAGTCTTGGCCCATCTTTTTTCTCTTTCTCCTCTTGTTCTTTATTTTCTTTTTTTTTCTTGGAAGACATAATAGAGCTTAGAAAATCAGCAGGTTCTGGCTCTTCTTGGGGTTGAGTTTGTTCAGAGCTAGCTCCAAATTCTTCAGGTGCTTGTTCCTGGTACACATCCTCGTCATCCCAAATGTCGGCGGTATCTCCCTTTCTTGATTTCTTACCCATAATAAAAATAAATTAGTGTGGAGGGTATGCTATCTGCTCTGCTCACATTTCTTGTACGTGAGTATGAATTTTTTCCCGATTTGGTATGTACACTACTTTATTTGACTTTCTTTGAGTGGCAAATCAAAAATATTCTGATCATATTACTGAAAAATGAATTCTACAGATAATTTTGATCTATTAGCAGATATATAAATGGACTGTAGTCATTTTGGCTAGAAAATTTGAAAGTTTTCGGCGATAATTAATTAGCAATATGCCGCTTTATTATATGCCGGATCAAAAGAGAAGAGTGAAAAATTTAAATAACAAGTATCATTGGTGAACTTCATAGCACTATCCTAATTCAAAATGACTACAGTTGAAAAAATCAAGGCCATTGAAGATGAGATGGCCAAAACGCAAAAAAATAAGGCCACATCCTTCCACTTGGGTCAGCTTAAGGCGAAATTAGCCAAATTAAGGAGAGAACTTTTATCAGATAGTACAGGTGGAGGTGGAGGTGGTGGTGCCGGTTTCGATGTGGCGAGAACTGGTGTGGCTACAATTGGATTTGTGGGTTTTCCTTCAGTGGGAAAATCTACACTTTTGTCTAAATTGACCGGAACTCACTCAGAAGCCGCAGCTTATGAATTTACAACACTTACCACGGTTCCAGGAGTAATTAAATTCAAGGGTGCAAAGATCCAAATGTTAGATCTCCCAGGAATTATCGAAGGTGCCAAAGATGGTAAGGGTAGAGGTAAGCAAGTCATTGCTGTTGCCCGGTCAGTGAACTTATTATTTCTAGTTCTTGATGTGAACAAGCCATTACAACACAAGCAGATCATTGAGAAAGAATTAGAGGGTGTGGGAATTAGAATCAACAAGGAACCACCCAATATCATCATAAACAAAAAGGAGAGAGGCGGTATCAATATTACTACCACGTCACCTCTTACTCACTTAGACGATGGTGAAATTAAGGCTGTGATGTCTGAGTACAAAATTAATTCCGCCAACATTGCTTTCCGGTGTGATGCCACTGTCGATGATTTAATCGACACGATTGAAGCCAAATCCAGAAGATATATTCCAGCAATCTACGTGTTGAACAAAATCGATGCATTCTCCATTCAAGAACTCGACTTGTTGTACAAAATCCCCAACGCTATCCCTATATCTTCAGGTAATGGTTGGAACTTAGATGACTTGTTGGAAATGATGTGGGATAAGTTGAAATTGGTGAGAGTTTACACCAAGCCCAAAGGCAAGTTACCCGACTTCAATGAACCCGTTGTTTTGCGAAATGGAAGAAGCTCTGTGGAGGACTTCTGTAACTCAATTCACAAGTCTCTTGTTGAAGATTTCAGAAATGCGGTAGTCTTTGGAACATCCGTTAAGCATCAGCCACAGATTGTTGGATTGAGTCATATTTTGCAGGACGAAGATGTCATCACAATTTTGAAAAAATAGTTCTTGTTCCTTTATATGTTTCATTAATTTAACAGCAATCGTCTCTGGAAATAAAGATTAAAAAAGCTTTCGAGGTAGTTTTTTGAAGGGGAAAACACGAAAAACAGAAAATCAAAGCGATTCCAAAATTTACACCATTTTTGTACAGTGATATCAATCTCACCAAAGAAACTTAATTATTGCAATCCCCGATGTTGATTTCCGCCAGAATTCACAAATTTGTGATGCCCAAAATGTTTAACTTTGACTAATTTTTATGAGAACATTATCATTGTATGTTATTTTTACGGTCGCTAATATTTCACTTGTCATTTGGGTGATCAATCACAGCTCTAGCATAGTACTTTAGACTTAAATTGAGACTTTTTGATTCTTCTCCAGCACATTCGAGTATACTTATTCGGTATGTGACAAGTACTGACATTGATGACAAACTGCCAACAGCTTTATAGACTGGTAAAGTGATTTTTCCACCTTAACTTCTTTGAGCTCTGATTATGTAGCTATTAATGGGTTTACGTGGATTGTTCGATATAGAAATCGAATTTTCCCAATGGCAAGGCTTTTTAAATCACTTGAAACGAACAGAACAATAGAGAAATTTTCAGAAAACTTGTGTGTAGAGTAGCTAGTTTTCACTAAGAAATTTGATAAGTCTGTCACAATCCAGAGGTATGCAAAATTAGCAGGATGAATGCAAATCTTATTA
Source organism: Metschnikowia cerradonensis (assembly GCA_002370635.1). Taxonomy (NCBI): domain Eukaryota; kingdom Fungi; phylum Ascomycota; class Pichiomycetes; order Serinales; family Metschnikowiaceae; genus Metschnikowia; species Metschnikowia cerradonensis. The sequence goes on from NKZD01001787.1 coordinate 27,256, forward strand.
TAATTATCAATCATATTGTCAGATCCGACATAGGTAGTGCCCTGCCTATTTAGGCATTATGAAGCCTCTCTGCCTGATACTTTGTATATGGCCTTCTAACCAGCGCGCTACCAGCCAGCCACCAGCCAGCTCTTTCCGCGCACCTTCTCTGACATTTATATAAGTGTTGAAACATGTGGCATGTGTCAACCTGTGAGCGCGGGTAACTGTGAAACATGTTACCTGCAGGTCAACTACAACACTCAGGTTTGAGATGATGTGGATAGATCCTGTTGAACTTAAGGAACAAGTACACCTGCGGGTACTGCATGTTCCCGTTACTGCATACAGATGAAACAATGATTGGTATTGTCCTCGAGAGAGACACGTTGGCAGTGGACTGCTCGGGGACACTTGTCTAACACTTGTCCGATATTGGCCATTGTTCTGGAGAAGACAATAGGCTGAGTGGGTTAGGGCTGGAGTCCCAGACCTGATTATGTATATAGAGAGGGTCCCGCTCAGACTTGAACGGTATCAATTGGAACAACAAGTCAAGGACATCCTAGTATAATATAAGATAGAGATAGAATGGAAACTACAGAAATGGTTACTGAAGTACCAAAGTTAAGACGCTTGTTGAAACTTAACGTGATAACTATTCCAGATTATGGGAGTGTATACAACAATTCCAAACAGATCCCACATGTTTCAGAGATGCATAGTGCAGAAGAAACGGGGACATGTGCACGATAGGGCGTACACTTATCATGCACTGTCATTTACGAGACGCCGGTATCGGATGCAGGAGTCCCCGAGATTAACTATATATATAGAGAGGATCCCGCTCATTTTTGAGCGGTATCAATTGTGAATAAGAGGTCACTGACTACCTACTTTACATAGAAACGAAGAGAAGACAATGTCCGATATGATTACCAGAGTCCCTCCTTTGGCAGATTTATTGAAGTCCAATCATGTATCCGTTCCTCTGTATCAAAGAGTATATGCTAACGCGCAACAATAAGCACCTCAGATTCCTCCCCTTGAGGAATCATTGGCGAATGAACATAGTAAACAGAGTACCTGGCGTAACCGGAATCTAACACAAATAAGCATATCAAAAATTTTCACAAGGTTTTTTTACATTGAGAGTTCACCAATTAGCAACGAGCGGCTTCAATGAGTTTGGTGGGTGGTTGAGGGATTGATCTGACCAGTTGTTGGTGAGGGTATTTTCAATGGATATTCGAGATGGGAAACCTGGAGGCGATGTCCTCCTCTATGAACGAGAGGGCACCAAAGAAATCGTAGTGCCCTATGACAGGATTCTGCAATAAGTAAAAATGTCCTGTCAATACTACAAAAGTAATAAACTTTGCATAGCTACAGTTTAGTATTCAATCTTGCCAAGTTTCAAAGTCCTGAGATATTTTGTGTGCGATTTTGGGATTTGCCTGATCTCATACAAATATCAGATAGGAGGTTTTATGTATAGTGTTCAAAATAGTAAATACTAGGAAATCATTGCCTCTATTATATTTCTACGGGTTGATAATACTAGAAAAAAAAACCAAATTTGTATTCTGTATGACAAATATCAGTTACTCAAGAAGTGGAAAAAATATCAAGTAATTCTTAAACAGAAGATTTAATGATTATTATTTGAGACAGATTATACAAATCAATAACACACACTCATTTAATGGAATTAATTTCTTACAAGCAAATGTTTATTACTATCACGGGTGTTTTGACCTTGCCTTGGCAAGTTCTTCCAACGCTTGCGCAATGCTAATTTGGATGAGATAATAAACAAAGTATTACAAACGTTTCACTGGCTCTAACTTTATGTGAAATCAAATAAAAAAAACGAGATCAAACAAGCTTTGGCCATAAACCAAAAAAGGACATCATGAGTTTCTTTATCGCTATGGATTCTCTTCAATAGAACAGAATATATAATGATATACATGTCAAGCAAGTAGAAGGTTTCTTTTTGCAAAGGAAATTATGGTAGCCAGTTAGTCATTCTTACCACACACGGAGTACAGCTGCTGAGGTGAACTCATCTTTCAACAAGACCTGTCTTGTTGATTTGATGCGTGAGTGGACAACATTGTCACCGAGACTTGTTGTCAGGAAAAGTCAGGTTTGACCTAAGACAATGTATTAACAAGTCCGGTGCAGGGGGAAGGAGTCCAAGGTGAAAGTTATGTATAGAGGGGATCCCGCTCTTGGTTGAGCGGTGTCACGAGTTACCATAATATCACGGACTTCCTAGTACAGAACAGTAGCATAAATTATGGGCCTAAGAATATCATAAGCTCAACACATCTTACATGTTCAACATTTTTCACCCGCCTCAAAATCATGTAGAACTTTGGTCTTGTTAGCCACAACTTACATATCCCTGTATATTAATATATACTCAAACATATGTTGAAAAAAAGAGACATGTAATAATTATATTCTAGTTAAACAAATGTCAACAAATCACATTTAGCTTGTATTATTCAAACTTGTGTAAGGAATTACGAGTAGACTCCCGGAAGTGCATAGTAACTTGTAATCATTTATTCTAGTACGCTAAGAAGATTTTACAGTAAATAAAGGAAAGCTATTAAGGTATACTTTCCTAGTATCAAGTATGCATATGAAAATTCAATGGTCATTAGAACGAGCACGTTCCTCCTTTACATTGCCTAGTCTTTTTATGAGGTACGTAGCTCCTCTACTAATATATTGACTAACTATTCTATCGGCCATACCCTTAAACTACTATTATATTAACTGATTATTGTATATTTTAATATCAACTACATCTGTAACTGACTTTCTATGGTATCGTATTCACGAAAAGTAAAGTATGCGGTATAGCACGGATTCAGTCAGGACTAGACTAGTCACTGTTTCCCTTATTATAAGAGAATAAACCAGATAACATATTCAGAAGCTCAAAAATATAACAGTTCTAGTTCTGTAACTTGGTCCTGACCTAGTGCACCATGTGCGGAGAGGGAACTCCACTGTCTCGTGCGCAAGTACCGCTGTAAGTGCGGACGTTGACTTCCACTATGAGCGGTGCGGACGTATACCTCCACGCTTACGTTTATTGAGCTGCGCCATCTCTATAAAACCACAGTAGAGTGGAGATGTACTTGCACCATTCTCAACAAAATGGAATATAAAATGCAGACATCCGTCATATAGATTTACATATTAACAACAGTTTACAGCTAAACAATCAATACAATTGTCAAAATTTTACTCGCACTCTCCAGCTACTACGGGGCTTTCTACGATGATGGAGCCAAAACTGGAGTCTTTTTTGATGAAGCCTACGACCCATGGAAGGCACTTATTGATGGTGGAGCTGATGTGACCTTGATTTCTGAAACTGGTACTTTTGTGGGGACGAACATTCGTTGGTGGGAGACTTTGCCAATAATGAGACGCACCCATTTATAAAGGTCACCAAAAATATCAAGAAGGCTTCAGATGTGAAAACTTCTGAATATGATGTTTTTTTCAGCTGGTGGACACGGAGCCATTTTTGTTTTCTCCGAAGCAAAGAATTTGCACAAACATGTTCTAGCTTTTGCCAAAAAGGGTGGTGTAGTTGCAGCCATTTGCCATGGCCCAGCTATCTTCGAAAACATCAAAACTAAAAACGGCGACTACTTTATTAAGGGCAAGAGCTTGACTGGATTCACGGATGATGGAGAGAAGTTGTTAAAGGTGGACCATATCATGAAGGCCAGGAACTTAAAGACACCAAAAGAAGGTTCCTTGCATGCAGGTGCCAACTATATTGAGCCTGAAGACCCATGGGCTTCTTTCACCGTCACTGATGGAAAGTTAGTGACTGGAGTTAATCCAGCTTCTGCTACCGATACTGCAGAAAAGGCTTTGGCTGCTTTGAACTAGACTTATCGTCCAACTAGCTATCTACTATCTACTTCTTGTGGTTTACTTACTACTGATTTAATGCAGTATTGTCTTTTCAAATCCAATTTTAAAGTATTTTGTCTTTCGGTATCTTCAGTGAGTACAAAGCCTCTAGTCATTATTATCTTCAATGATTTGTAATTGTCCATTTCTCAGTATTTCAGTTCCATCTTATTCATTGCTACTTCTCAATATTTGCTTCTTAAAAACTCTGAGTAGTAATGCGTTTTCAGTCCACTTCTGTATTTAATAGAAATTTATAGACATTTCACTTTGTATAAAATATACCTGGTATAGCACACCTATCACATCTATATTTGTATCTGAATTATCTGAATATTAGGATTACCAGAGTGAATGATAGCTAGCTAAGCAGTACCACATGTGTATGCTCTGAGGATTAAAATCTCTCATAGATAAACCTTAGGTATATTTATTTCTGGTTTTACTTACTACTAATACTACAATTACTTCCTTTTATCTTTTTTAAATCAAGCAACTATTAGCAACTATTAGCGACATTTTTTTTTCTGGTTCAATGTCAGTGGCTTTGTCATAGTTATGACCATTCGCTAATATAGCAGAATCTAGTAGAGTATTTAGAAATGTAGTTGCTTCTTTCAATTTATAGTAGACTTAATTTTATCTTTCACAATCTCGTCCAGCTCGCCAAGGTTCATTACACGATGTCACAATCCCACTTCTAAGGGTTCATTTCATCTTCACAATCCAGAGACTTGCATGGGGTTCATTACCGGATAAATTCAGACCACCATCAATTGCAAGAATTTCCCTGCTTTTCCGCAATATCTCACTTTCATCTGCTATATCAGTTAGTAGTCGTAAGTATTTCATCACCACCGCCATTGTCCCAGTCTTTTCTTTTTTCTATTTTTTTTTTCTTTTGTTTTTCTTTTGTTCTTCAACAATGAAAATAGTCAGTCGTCCTTCGTTCATTGCATTCATTCATTCAGCCAGTCGTCTTTGTCAGTCGTCTTTGTCAGTCGTCTTTGTCAGTCCTCACTCAGTAGTCATTGAGTAGGTCATAGTCCTAATCAATTTTGTCTCCTTACTTCATGAGACTCGTCGATATGTCTCACGAATCTCAGACTCGCCTCGCCAAAAGTGAGCTGCAACAGCTGACGTGATTTGCTCACCACTTTGTAGAGAGCCCTGATCCGGTCCAATTTTTGCAGCAAGACATCGTAAGCGCTTAAATGGATGCACTCTTCGAAAAAGTCACTCTGGTTCTCAATACTAGCACAGCCAATCACCTTCTCCAAATTTTTGAGGGTGAGGGGCTTCTTGCCTAGCTCTTTCACCCAAAGCTGGTGGAACTGGTACATGTACTGCTCCTTAAGTTCACAAGCCTCTGTGTGGCCGCGAATTACATTCGCCAAACTCACAGTGAAGCCAGATTTAATCTTTTCAAGGCTGCTCTTAGCACTCTGGTCCATTTCCTCCATTGCTTCCAAGTCTTCCATTATTGCGCAAAGTCTGTGCTCGTAGTCATCAAAGTGCGCGTCACTGTTGCCAATGTTGGCCATGTCAGTGCACACTTTCACAAAGACTTCGCCGGTAGCCTGGAGATTTTCAAGTATTGATTGGAGGTGAGTTTCGATTCGATCATGAATATCAAACTGTGCCAAGAATTTCTTTTTGCACTGATTCATGAAGGCATCCTGTGCTCGCACTAATGATTGCAAGTGCGAAAGCTGCTTAGTGCATGGACCCAGCACAAGCAGAGGCAAGTCTTGAGCCATGTCCAGCTTTGAAACGCCAATGAAAGTGGGAGCTGGGCCAAAATTCGCATTGCTAATCATAGGATTTTTAATCTCTTCGAATCGTATTGATTCCTGCTTTTCCACGCTCACCACAAGTCTCAAGTAGCCCAAGTACTCATTGATTTTGTTTTCGCACTCGGTCTTGCAGAGGAACTTCAAGTCCATGCTAAGGCATTGAAGCTCAAAGGTATCTTTGTTGAGGCTAGGCACTAAGATTGCTTCCATATCAAGTTAGACCCACAATTCACTTTTGGGTTTGTGGAGCCAGCTGTCCAATTGTGACTCAGACGCGATCGCACTGGCAATCTTCTTGACAGTGCGAA